>CM027124.1:5208939-5410983 GCA_015476505.1 Urochloa ruziziensis | reverse complement strand
CCCATACCCGCACCCCGCTCGTGTTTTTTACCCGACGGGTACCCGACCCGATGGTACACCCACTATAAGCAATAAAAATCGTAAATGTATAACATGATTTGAAGCATATATCAACAAATATAATAAATAAAAGCAAGATAAGTGAGAATTTTCTCACCTATTAATAATCATCACCACTATCAAAAAACAAATTTATAATTCATTATATATTATATGGTTTTTACTCAACATATAGTAAGTACATTGTCGGGTATATGTTACCCACGGGTATGCGGGTATGGGTAGCACGCACCCATACCCGCACCCGCATACCCGATGGGTAAAGGTTTCTACCCATTAACATACCCGCGGGTGAAGATATCTATCCACACCCGCCTTCTTATCGGGTAAAACCCATCGGGTACTCGGGTTGCGGGTACCCATTGCCATCCTAGCGAGCGCGAGCTGGGAGGCGGCGGTGCTCCTCCGCCGGCGCTGCGAGCGGGGGAGGGAGGGAAGAGGGCGTGCCCACCACGCCGCCGGCCGGGGAGGCCGGGCCTCCGGCCGCTGCCCCTCGTTGGCGAAGCAGAAGAGGCCGGCGCTCCTCCTCGCCGCGGGCCCGCGCGCTGCTCCTCGACGCACCGTTGCCGCTCCTCCTCCGCCGCCGCCTTAGGTCCTCCACCGCCGCTCCTCGGCGCCGCTCGATCCGTCGGATGGACGAGAGGGAGAGAAATCGGTGGGAGAGAGGTGAGGCCCGCAGCCGTCGTCCCTGGGAGCTCCTGCTGCCGCCGCCGCTGCTTCACTCACCTGCGCGGGGAAGGGGAGCCGCCGCGGCGAGCTCGATCCTCGTCCTTCGCCCGCGCGCGAGGAGTGAGCTTGAGTGAGCTGAGGAGGGGCGGCGGGAGGGCACGGGCCTGGTGAAGCCGCCGTCGAGCTAGATCTGGCGCGCGCCGGCCTGCCCGCCGTTGCTCATGAGGAAGACCGAGCGGCCGGGGAGCAGAGGAGGGAGAAGTTTCGGGAGGCGTCGGTGGGAGAGATGGGAGGGAGAGAGATGCGCGGGCGGCGGCGGAGGATGTGCGCGGTCGGGCGGAGGAGCGCCGGCATGCGGGCGGGAGGAGCAGCGATGCTTCGAGAGAATGCAGGAGAGGGGAAGAAAAATCGAGGGGATGAGGAAGAAGTGGTGGGGCCCACGGGAGGGAGAGGGGGGCAGTTGAAAGAGAGAGAAGATGGTAGTTGAAATGATTGAATAAAATATAGTATAGTTGGTATAGAGTATGAGATATATAGTATGACGAGTGCGGAAGAAGTTGATTTGAAGGTTGAAATCTCGATGATCAAGACAGGATATTTTCTTTTAAAGGGTAGAGTAGAGATTGACCAGTGCGGATAGCCTAAGAGTAGACACATTCTCAACACGTGGGGCTCACATGCACAGGCTACAAGCATGTATTCATTGTTACACTTAATTTGGAACAAAATTCAAATCTTTTAATTAACCGAGGGAGTACCTGCGAATGCATAGAGCTGGCATTGCCACGGTACCCGGATACCAGGCCAACCATGAAATGGGGTCGGCTCTATTTTTATATTGTATAGCAGTGTTCCTGTTATTAAAAAAAAGGTCGGTGTCCTCAGAGTCAGAGCCACACACATACTCCCTCCGTCCCAAAAAGAGAGGTGTTTTAGGCCATCCTCAGCCCAATGATTAGGATGATGTCCATAGAATTAAATGAGGTGCCACCTAAGATAAAAATGATGTGGCAAGTGAGTAAATGAAGAAAGAGAAGGAAACTAGGTCTTGCATGAGACATGGTTTCCACACACTATCCAAGACATGATGAGAGATGAGTGGTATTAAATTTAATTGTAGAATGGTGGTGTCTACATTGGAAGGGTAGTGTCTAGTGCTAGTTTCTTGATGATGTGGAGGTTATGGAAACTATGACTGATGTCTTGGGTTGGGGATGGCCTTAGGAGTTGGGCACGGGAACTAAGGAGGGGTAAAAAGTAGAGAGCGCACAGGAAACGAGGAGGGGTAGAAGAGGAGAGAGATAGAGATAGAATTTGCATTGGAAAGCGAGAACACCCTTCTTTTTGGAACAAATTTTGAACTCTAAAACACCCTTCTTTTTGGACGGAGGGAGTACACGCCCTGCCCATCAAGATCGGAGGCCACAAAGAGTTGCCACGGTATGGGTGCTTGAGCCAGTAAACACCCAGCTTGTCAGTCCGAGACCGTGTTGCGTAACTGCGTACTCCCTTCGTATAAGAATGGATGACGGTGATGACGTTTTAGATAAGGTTTTAGTCAAACATTGGAAATATAAATCACGAATAACTCTTAAGTCGTTAAGTTTAGAAATGTGAAACCATATGAATAGATTTGTTTTGAGAAATATTTTTACAAAGTATATATTATTTTTTTAATAAATGTTTTTTAAAAATAAGAAGTTAAAGTTACGTTTTGAAGACCGTATCATTGTCTAAAATATCATCTATTTTCTATACGGAGAGTGCATACATGTCAGCTACCAAGGTGAGATAACGGCCCGGCTCCCCCAAACCTTTCCAACCGTTTCGTACCGGCAGTCCGGCAACAGGGTCTTCTCGTCCTGACCTCACGTTGTCACGTACGGCTGCCATCCATCTTGTGTGGAGGATGGGGGCATTGGAGGTTCTTCTACTTAGTAATCGAATTCATCCACTGTTTAAATTTACAAATTTTTATAAAGTTTTCGTCTAGAGAACCGTGTCAGTTCATTTTTTCTCTCTACGCATGCAACCTAATAATAAATTTTTTTCTCTTTTTCGCCATTTAAACAGGCCCTAAAAGTAGAGTGCTCCAAAACTGTTTTTTAGTGAATCCTAGTGAAGTCGATGTGCGTGCTGGACTTCTCTCCATCTTCCTTTTGCTAGAGGCTCTTGATCTGAAACTGACGTTTGTGATTGCCAATGATCCCGGCATCAGAAAGTGTGGTTGACATGTAGGCTTGACCTTTCTCTTCGTTCTAACTGCAGCCTACTCGTATTGATATAGGCTGACAGCGCCGGCACTGTCGTTCTGGCCGGTTGACTACCTGAAGAGTTGATTTTGTCAAAACACATGCATGGAAGTGAGAAGAAATCCAGAAGCTTCAGTTTTAAATATGTTCTATTGTAAAGAGAAATGGAGGTAAACTAGCGTAGCAGGAGGACGCATTATTGGCACATCGGAAAAGAAAATAAGAAGAGAAATTACAGTTTTGCCCCCATTGACACGAACATCCGATATCCATGTGGACATGTGATCCAGGGATCGGAAGGTCGATCTTGACCCGTTGATCTTGAACAGTGACCTGAGATATATCATATATAATAATGACACGTGCTTTGTGCTTTGGGACGACGTGCCGGTGCCAAAATTCCGTGGCTAGAGATGGCTCAAGATCTGACCTGAGATATATCATATATAATAATGCCACGTGCTTTGTGCTTTGGGACGTGACCATACAGCTTGGTCTATACTCTGTTCACCTTGTTCAGTAGATTAGTTTGGTTGGCTGGCTATATGTGGTCACAGAGGCCGGAGACTTACCAGCCTTTTATGAGCCTTGTTAATGGGAAACTTACCAGCCTTTTATGAACAATATTTTTCTATACATTATTGGTTTTTTTCCTTTTCTTTTTTTAATGGCGAAGAAAGATGATTCTGATGCTATGAACATGTATTTTTAATGGGGACGTGGACCAGAGCGTGTACACCATTCGGCATTCGCAATCAAAAGAACCGTTTCCTTAAACAGCAACACCTTCTCATTCCGGTGTAGAAAATCATGATGTTATGATAAAGGGTAACCCTATTCCATACGCATATGCGAACAACTATGGCATACATCTCCAACTTTGAATCAATGCAACAAAACCCTCCAGGAGTACTTCCAACATAATTTATAGAAGAATACACATGTTACAAGGATCTTCCAATGACACGCCAGATACAAGACGGTGACGACCTCAGTTATTTAGTTGAAAATAAAACTAAGCCTGCAACAGTAAAAAAACAGTTTATTCCTTCTGAAACAGTTTGTCGTGGTAGGCTACACTGAATAACAGTTTTAATCCAAATATCTGGACTCTGAAATATATGCTGTTGCATTTCCCAGGTCCCCACTAATGCACAATGTCAGCAGTCAGTTTATCAATGCTTTAACTTTAAGAATGTTCAGGGTTCCCTGCATACTTTGTCCAAAATATGAATTCGTTGTATCCCATTGTCATCCGGTGAATCTCACATACTCAACTAATAAGTTTTACAGCTTCTGTTCCAGAAACAAGCGTATCTTCTAGGAATGGAACAGTCTTCCATACTTTCAATCCTAGAGGGAGCCGACCATTCCCAGAATCTGCAACATGCACCAACAATAAGCAACTGACACAACAGGGTAACAGACAGTTTGCCTGTAAACTGAAACATCTGAAGTACAAACCTGAACTTCTCAAGTCATCCTCTACACAAACTGCCATGTAATGAGAACTATTCAGCTCCGCAAGTGAGAATTGCCAATTCTCGGACAAACAGTCATAACTAGAATCAGAATCCTTGAATACTTTTGGTGCCTGACAAGTGAAAAAAATAACACAAATCAGAATTTTCTATTGCATTCTTAGGCACAAGACTTTCTTGCATTTGTCTAGCAGTATGCATGTTTGGTTGGAGCCCTGGGTCTGCTGCCTGGCCAAATCGCTTGCCTGAAGGTTGCCTGTGAACTTGCTGAACTTTGCATGTCTAGGCAATGCTGAGCGTATGTTGTTTGGTTGAAGAATATGCCGGAGTGTTGCTAATTGCAAAGGAATCTCACCAGGCAGTGTTGTCCAGCAGTCAGGCGTCCGTTTTTGAGTGCCTGAGCCTGGCGCTGCTGCCTGTACCAGGCAACAATTCAGGACTGCAATCAAATGTGATACAGGCAGGTTCCAGGCTTGCTGCAAGCCAGGCAATATTCATCCAGGGTTCCAACCAAATGCCCGCCCTTTAGGCCAAAGGTAAATATTCATCCAGGGTTCCAACCAAATGCCCGCCCTTTAGGCCAAAGGTAAATATTATTGGTTCACACGTTAAAAAACTATAGCCTATTTACAGCTAAACACAAAAATGGACAGATGCAAAAGGAAAACATGTGGGCCTTTTCCTTTTGCATCATAAGCTTCTTTCTCCTTGTCTTAAATTCCCCACTGCCAACTCAGTAAGTAGAACACTCTCCTGAAGGTCCACAAAAAATCTTGTGGTCTGGCTATTTTTGGCGATGACAAAATTATGCTCCAATGCATAGTGAACAAATCAAATGAGGAAAAAGGGAGGGGGGCTGCATACCACAGAAATTTGGATTCTGTTATTTGCTGCCAATATGATCGAGAACTTATTGAAAGGAGCACCTGAAAATCCCCTTCCAAGAGCTTTTACGTACGCTTCCTACAAAATTAAGACACCAGTGATACACAATCCATGCAAGGATCATCCTGTCAACCTTTGCAGCATCATATAAGTAAAGCGTTATGGCAACTTCTAAGTCTACGATTTAGGAAGGAAATGTCAACTAAGAGATCTGACGAGATTTCAAATGAATTGGATCAAAGGAAGATGAGAAGGTGTGATCGTTAACAACTCATGAAATGCCCATCCATGCAACACTCATATCTCCTTGAATCTAATTCATCCAAAGCTCAATCAATGGTTCGCATCCAACAGTTAGCACGTTAACACAACATTATAACCACACTAAATACATAAATGTATTTCTACAGATTATGTCGTCAGTGTAATTGGTTGTAGTATGCTTCAAGTACTAGGTGACTGATTCAGTTAAGAATCTTCAGCTTTGAATGGGGAAAAGTAGTGCTGATCAGTGGTTTAAAGAATGGTAACAAAAACATGAATTGATTGCATAAGGAAGTTGTACTAAGTGAAGAACCAACAAAAGACTCACTTTAAGAGTCCATAGTTTTATGAATTCCTTCTGCTGGGCATCAGGATCAGGAATTTTAGTTAAATAATCAACTTCAGATGGGGTGAAATAACGGTGAGCAAGAGATAAAATGTTCTTCATTGTCTTTCGCTTCTTCTCTTCAATGTCAATGCCAATCTGAGATAGACAAAAAAAAAAAGTATTATTGATTGGATTAGTTCTACAGCAACAAAAGTAAGAACTTCTGTAGTTCTCTAGTTCAGATAGTCAATAACAAAAAGTAACATACAGGAGTATCTATGGTTATGCCGCAGGCAATCAAAGAAGTTGTGTGTGAAATATTGAAATGCAAAGGCCATTCCATCCTGCTGTCATCAGATTGCCACAGTATCTGATTAAACATGGCAACAAACAATAGCAGATTCAATAGAGTGATACTGCAGAAAACTGTAAAGCTTAGCTTCAAACCTCTTACCTCAGGTTTGCCGAATTTGTTTTTCTTAAACTCAAATGATCTTGGATCAACTTTGCAATCTGTATCTAGTCTAGTCCAAACAAATAAGCAGCAACAGTATCAGTAACCCCATAGTGATATCCAAAGATATATGTAATACTACATAAAATAGAAGTAACAAGAAACTGACTATTGACAAGATAAAGTGCCAAGCTCAAACACTAAATACATGTTCAAACTCTCTTGGGCAGGTTTTAATGACAGAATTGCAGTGTTCATTACACTATTTTTAAGGCTGCTAATTCATGCATTGCCTTCTCAATGTTGTTCTGGAAAGTCAGTATATGAATCATGAATCAGAGAACTAATGAAATTTGCATTTTAGGGCTGTATCAAGAGAACAAAGATATGATAGTATGCCCTGGACTATTAATAGACATGAATCCATTAATGATCAATACAAGAATCTGGCCATGGTTGATGATGACTTGCATGGATATACAACAAAGATAAGTGCACAACCAAAGGTCTCCACCTTATAGAAGCCAGACTTACAGGAATAATAGCATGCATCTAAAGCAATATGCATCACGCTCCTCAATCCCTCCACAATTGTATTTGTTTCCTCCAAAAGTTACCCAGTGTTCTATCTCATTATGAATAAAAAGTGCACAACTACACTCCAAGAAATGCTAACACAAGTACCACCACCATATGCAGAATTATACATCCCTATAGTCCTAACCAACACATAATAAATATAGCACCTTTAGCTTATTTAATAATGTTAAGAAACCATGATAGCAAAACTACAAAACAATTACTAAATGACAGTAACACGCATGAAAAATAAGTGAAATGCAACATTAAATTCAACAAGTAGTTGATTTGATTGTGTCGTACATCTCGAGAGGGTGGTGCGCACCAACGCACGGGACAGCACGGCACCTTTCTGCAACTTTTCCCCATTCATAGACAAAGCAGTCTTCCTCTCCGAAGGTGAAAGGAGGTCCATGTACATCTTCAGTTGGGAGGCATCATTCAACTCATCAGGCAAAAGATACCAAACATGCACCTCTCTGTGGCAAATTAATTCATAAAATTAGTGTCTATAATGTCTTGATATACCATACCACAATCAATAGAGATAATAATTAAGTGTTGTTCAATGTGAACACGTGGTTTATATTCTCATCAAGCCAAACTTATTGCCCTGAATGGGCACCACCTCAAGCCACACGGATGCGATTCAGCGAATAGGGCTGCGAGGGGCTGGAGCTTTAGGGCCATTTTCGGACGCTCGACGAGTTCCCCATCTCAGGAATCATAACATCATTCCAACCTCTACCAAACTAAAGCTCTTGAATGCAAATCCAGGCAATCTCCCAAAAAGAAACGAAAATCTCGGTCCATTACTGTCTCCGCACGAATCTACAACCAGCATCTAAACCTGCTCCGCTCGAAGTTGGAGGTCCCAAACAACCACATGAACAGACCAGAGGGCTAACGGGTGGAAGGAAGGGAGAGCGGGCGGGGTACCTTCGCGGCTGGAGTGGCGGCGGCGGCGGGAGCGAGGAGAAGAGGCGCGCGCCGGCGACACCCGGCGTCCGGGGCGCGGGAGGCGGGGAAGGCGGCGGCGGCAGCGGCATCGCGCGGCGGAGCAGGCGGTGGCGCATCGACGACGGGCGCGCCGTGTGGTTTATAGCGTGCGGGCCGGGCGGCCGGCGGCCCCTGCCTGCGCGAGTGTGGTTGGTGGGGTCGGATCGGCGATGAGAACGAGGCGCGCCTGTCGGCGAAACCGATGGGCGGGGGAGCCCGTGGGTCGATTTCCTCACCGTGGGCTTGCTTGTGGCCCGAGCAACGGTTCGTACAATCGTACTCTCGACTCGCGAGCCTCTCTCTCTTCAGCTTGGTGATTTTTTTTTTTTTGAAATTAACTCTTCAGCTTGGTGTGAGTTTTGACTTTTGAGCATTTAGCTTTCTTCGTTGCGTTCGGTCGACGATCTCGGTCCTATCGACCCACCGAAAGAAAAAAAAGCGAGAGATAGATTGGGCCAACATTGAAAGAGATAATAGGCTGGGGCCGGGGCTTGCTCGTTCGTCGTTCCCATATGGGCTGATGATGCAGTGGGAGCAATGTTGGCAATAGCCCGTTAATAGTCCGCTATAGCTATCTTTTTGAGACGGATGCCGCGACAATATTGCAAATATTATTGCTAATGCTGCTAACTCCGCTATAGTGTGAAATAGTGCCGCTAAAAGCGCCGCTAACTCCGCTATGACTGAGTTATGAACTTTATATACTTGTGATTTATAAACTACGAGTTATAACTTATGACTTATTATGTGTACTGTGACTATTTTTATATATTTACTTATGTTTGCACTCGTGTCTGGACATATACTTATGAAATATAAGATGACATTCTTGAAATTATAAAGTTTTACTCTAAATTTTACTGCTTTTTTTACATACCGTTAAAGGCAAGCTTTCGCTATAGTTGCGCTATAGCTTTTTTAGAAACACTCCGCTAAATTTTATAGCCCGCTATTGCCAATATTGAGTGAAAGTGAGGAGGAGAGATAACATCTAGAGTTATGATTTATGATCATGGATTCATGGTGTCGTACTGTGGACTTGTGGAGCAGGAGGAAGTAAAACACTTGTGCTGCATAGAAGAGTTGGACATTCGGGCATGGCGGGCACAAGCGATGAAAACAATGTCCGAAAGACGCTTGTAACCAGAGTGGCAATAACCATGTGGATAATCTGGTATGTGCAGTGGAAGGCATTGCATGAAAATTCCTTCCAAAGCCCATTGTCGACGCATTGCTTCATTGTGCGATATATCGAGTAGATGGAGATGATGAAGTTGTACACCAAGCAGTGCAATGACGGCAACATAATACCCCTGGGTGGATCCCCTCACCGATGGATATGGTGAAGATAAATGTTGACGCAACACTATCAAACAACACAAGGAAAGCAATGGATGCGGCGATTGCAAGGGATGGCACTAGTTTGTTCTAGGAGCCTCAGTGCTAATGATGGTGTTATAGATCCAGAAACCATTGAAGCTCTTGCCTACTAGAGAGGGGCTCGCCCTGGCAAGCGACCTGGCGCTTAACAGGATCCTGGATGGCATGTGACAGGCGCCAATGTGATGCGGAGTATCAGAGGCGATGGCAAAGGTGCTTACAGGCAAGTTGTCTAAGAAATCAAGGCCAGGAAGAAGGAATTTGCATAAACCTTGTTCATGAAGGGGGAGCTTTCAACATGGATGCTCATAGGTTAGTTAGAAGTTCTTTGTGTTTTGAGCTCGATAGGAGAGTCTGGTTGATGTCACTACCAGAAGGCATCTACTATAACTATATAGGAGATCCCCACTAAAGATTTCTCTCAACTCTCATGAAACCACATCATCACCTCCCACTAAGATGCATTAACACCCAACTAAGATGCATTAATTGTAACTTGGTGCACATTTTCTATTCATTAGATTATGTCTTATTATTTTTTTCTTATCTATTTAAAAGTAACATAAAAGTTTATGATTTCATCAAGATAGCTTATATGACTTTCGGGGTAATCTCTACAAGCGCACTATTTTTACGAGCAACTAAACAATCACAGGGATTCATAGTTTACCAAAAACCTTCAAATCCCGCTGCAACGCGCGGGGAATCACCTAGTTTGTAACTTGTTATCGTCAACAAATCAATAAAAGGGTGGTGAGTTTGCTAAAAGAAAAGTTACTAACCGTTATCGATGCATTCATATCTAGGGATGAAAACGATCGGAAACGGTCGGTAAACGGTATCACTAATTTTGCAAATTTTACAAACATATCGCAAAATTTTCAATTTTTTTATTGTATCAATTGAATAGGTCAAAACAGGATAGTATGATGAAAAAACTTAGTTGAAAATAGTAAGTGTTGTAATACGATAAAAAACGGAATCAATGAAAACGGTTACCATTTTCATCCCTATTCATATCCTATATATTCAATTTTGATTTCCCGATCAGCCTTTCTACCCGCAAATAAAAATGTAAAAGTGGTTAGAAGCTTTCCCCGACCGCTTTCATCCCTACAATCGGCTACGCAAATGGTGTTTCTCGAGGTTAGTTGATTAATTATGATAGCATGCCACTCTACTTCATTTATCTTCCTTCAATAACACAGAGAATGCCATCCTAGTTAATTTTATGAAGTTTTTAGGTCGATCCAATGACCTAAAATACTTTGTACTTGCATCCCTAATTATGAGATTTGACCAGCAAATGATTTGTGAATTGGAAATTGAATTAGAAAATATGGAAAGAGAATCGGATATGTGAAGTGATATACTTCCTTAAATCAATTGGAATTCTTCTGAGAAGATTATAGAGATTAGGTTAAACAAGACCGTAGATTTGAGTTTTATTGGAGGACGAGTCTATCCCAAGATATGATTAAAAATACAATAAATGATTGGAAGATTAGGTAGGATTTAAACATATAGCCTTCGGGCACTAGCAATGCAAAGATATATTTTTCTAGTGATAATCATCCCGTAGCAATGCGTTTGATTAATATTTTTGAGTTTCTTAAATTTATAATTTTTATAATATATCATATACACAACGTATTTCTAAGTGCATGACAAAAGTTATAATTAAAAAGCTAAAACTTTTATAATTTGAACTATGGGGAGCAATAAAGGCCGTGTTTAGATTGTGAAAAAGAGATAAAAAGTAGAAAAAATACTGTTTCTATAAAAGCGCTTATAGAGATAGAAATTGACTCACATGATATGATTTTAAGGAATCTAAACAGCGTCAAAATCAAATTGTCGAATAAGCCAAATAATAATCGCGCCTCTATGCCCAAGTTCCCACTCCCACACACGGCCACACCGCCACGCCACATGTCACATGTTCCTACCCCCACCCTATCAATGCCGGTGGGCCCCACCATCCCCTCCCAGATTTCCCACTCCCTCCATCACTGACATCAGGGTCCCGCCTTACCGTTGCCGGCCTCTGCCCGTCCCAGCCCGGCAGTCCTCCTCCCACCGTCTCTCCCATCTTCCCCTCGCTGCCATTTCAAATCACTCTCTCCATCCCCTATTCCCCTTCGACTCGTCGTCGTCGATTCATCATCCATCCCCATCCACCCAGATCTCTCCCTCCCTCTCGCTCGCTCGCTCTCCCGCCCGCCGCGGATGTCCTCGTCGGCGCGCTTCGACCTCCGGGTAAAACCCTAGCCCCTCTCCCCGGACCCCCCCCCCCCCCCCCCCAGATCCGCCGTCCTCCCACTCTTCGCCGCCGAGGCGACTGACCCATCCTCCTTCTCAATGCAGGCCTCGTCGCAGCACCTGCAGCCTCCGCCGTCAAACGCCAGCATGGGGTCAGCTTCCACTACCTCCCTCCCCTCTCTCTCTATGCTTTGGTTCTGAATTCTGATGTGGTGGCACGCCCTGTTTGTGCAGCGACGGGGGCGCGTTCGCGAATGCGGGGAACCTGGAGCACTGCGCCCGCTACCTCAACCAGACTCTCGTCACCTTCGGATTCCCGGCCTCGCTCGACCTCTTCGCCACCGATCCGGTCCGCTCCGCCTCCCTCTCTCGACCCGGCCTCGCCGCTGCTTGACGCCTACGAATTCATTTCGGCTGCGGGGGCTTGTGTGCTTCTGAATTTCGTGGGTTTACGGGCTTTCTCTTGTTGATTTTTTTGGGTACAAATTCCCGAGGCAAATGCGGCTCTGTTTTGCTAGATATAATAATGGCTTCATTTTCTTCTATTAAAATTTCCCAGCATTTTTTTTTGGCTTTGGGGGCTTTTCCAACTCTTTGTTCTTTCTCCAGGAGAAATCTGATTGTCGAATGCTATGTTCTTCCATTTTTTTTTCTTTGTTAGCTCTCCTGCTACATTTTTTCCCTAAAATGGTACACTGAAATTTGTAGTTCTGGGCGCAGTGGTAGAGTAGAGCAACTTCTTTTGTAATTTGGAGATCAGTGTCAGAGCGGCTGTTAATTTTCTCATGTGCTTCTTCTCTGAACATACTACCCTTCTCTGGGTTCCGTTGTGCAGGTCTCTATTGCAAGAACGTGCAACTGCATCTACGCGCTGCTGCAGCAGCGGCAGAGGGACATTGAGTTCAGGGAGTCGACAAATGATTTGCGGCAGCGGTGAGCCACTCAACATTTCCTCCAGTCCTGTTTCATGCTGTATTTCAGATATTCTTAGTCAGTGTTAATTATGGATCCTTCACTAGATCTGGAGGATAGTACAGATTAGTGATGCAGTAGTAGACATAGTACTGGTTGGTAGTGATGGTTTGACGGATGCTGGCTGTGCCTCTCACATGACATTATTGTGGTCATTCGTGTTTGTTTTCTTGACCTTGGGCATGATGACGATAGTTCATTGAATCACTTAATTTTTTTAATTAGCAATAAGAGTATTGGTTAGGCTCATGATATTAAAGCTGATATGCCTGGTCCAGGAGCATTGCATGTTAAGGAATCTTGCCAATGTTTGGTTTCATAGAGTATAGACTTGCAAAGAGGCAAGTCTTGAGAGATTGAGTTGATTTTTTTGCTATTCACTTTGCTAAGTAATAGCACATTTGCTTAAATTTTGCTAGTGCAGCTTGCTTCACCATATTTTTTGTTCCATGTTAGTTCTTATTCTTTTCCTTCCAAGCCAACCAATACCTAAATCTCAGAATTAGATTAGTACTTGCTGTTTGTGTTTATAGCTGTATTGAATATTGATTTTGCTTGCCTGTGAAGTTTGGTTTTCAGTTTTCACAGTGCAATTCTGCCTTTGAATCAAAACTAGATCAGGCAATTATGGAATACTGCTGTCCTGGACATCAGACCACTACAATTTTTTTTCTCTGACAGTACCACTTTCTGTCCTCAGCCAACCCTGTCACCACCTACAATGCACCCTTTTCTCTTTGTTCATCTCCCTTCTTTTTTTCCTTCTAACAATGGTTCCTTTTCTACTTTTAAATCTCTAATATTGTAATTTTTTTGCTAGCATCTCCTATTTGTCTGATATAATCTGCCGACAGTGTGAAATATGTCAGCCTTGTGATTAGGTGCACCTAACAACTAAATGGCTTGTCCTATTTGACATGATTAGTTGCACCTGCATGGTACTATTTCTCCTGAGTCCATTCCTTCACCAGTGATGTGCTGTAGTGGCCATGTGTTAATCTGTTATCTGCTCTTTCCTATTTTCATGCATGTTATATCAGTTTGGTGACGAGGTTAATGCAGTTGATTGCAACATTTGTCACAACTCTACCAGAATATTGTTGGTTTTTGGAGTAAATGAACAAAAGTTTGTTGTCTACTTCATTCCATTATACATTCATGCCACTCAGTTAGGTGGCTACATTAATGAAATTGACTGCAGCATTTGGAATATTTACCAAATGCTGCTTCACTTTAGTAGTATGAGATTATGGCTAATGGCTGTCTGACTAATGCTATACAATGCTCAGTATGCAATCTGATATCTCACGGTTGGAAGCCAAGATTGAAAGAATGGATGCTCAATTAGCGACCAAAGATCGAGAGCTTGCCACACTTACTCGAACGGTCCGTTCTGGTATCAACTTCTCTTTGTATTCTTTACCTTTCTTGTGATCCTAAATTCTTTTCAATTACCAGGAGGCGAAAAACACTGCAGCTTTGAAATCTCAGATTGATAAGCTGCAACAAGAACGTGATGAATTTCAGAAAATGGTTATAGGAAATCAGGTTAGACTGCCTTATTCTACTATTGTCCTTCAAAAATCACTCTAGCATGTTGTTTTCTTTGTTTACGGTGTCGAGATCGCATCAATGTTTGGTGATGATTGATGAGATAACAAGAACCTGTCCTGACTTGCTATTATTATTTTGCAAGCAAGTACGCACCCAGCAAATTCATGAAATGAAGAAGAAAGAGAAAGAATACATAAAATTGCAGGCAAGTATTTGTATCTTTAAAAGGTGATGCTGGAACAGAAACAGCACAGTGATTACACTGAAAGTCTGTCTAATTTGCAGGAGAAGCTAAACCAGGTATTGATGGAGAAGAAAAAGGAATCATCCCGCTCTGGAATGGAAATAATGAACTTGTTGCAGGTTGCTTGTGAATCTTATTGATTGTTAATATGTATTTATATTTTATTTTGTATTCGAGTCTTATGTTGATTTGGTTACTAACTTTAACAGAAAGAAGGACGGCAACGCGGGACATGGAATGGAAAAAAGAATGACAATGATTATTATAAAATGATTGTAAGCAGTAATGCATTCTTGAAAGACAAGACTTGGCTGAATATATTCTGAAGTACTTGAGTGCACATCCAGGTTGATGCATATGAAGTGAAGAAGCAAGAGCTGATGCAGGAGAATGCTGATTTACGGGCACTCTTGCGTTCCACACAGGTAAAAGCAGTACCATGTTTCAAATGTGTTTCTTGCTTTTGAATGTAACATGATTGCATTTGTTTGTGGATTTCTTGTCATATTGTTGCTTTTTTGTTACACATACTATTCTTCAATATTCTTTAAATTTTCCTTAGACATCACAAGTGTTATGCTTAATTCATTGAATGCCTGGAAAAATAAGTAACAGTTTTATAGTTTCTTGTGTACAAATTCTGAAACATCATTATTTGATGGGCCAAAAAACTAGGGTAACATTAGGAGTCGTTGTGCCTTTCTTTTTCGTCCCTCAACTATGGTGTGCAAACCTCTCTGAAACAAAACGAGGAACGAGAAGTGAACAGTTTAGAAAGATGGATTATGAAAATTAAACTGCAAGGATAGTTATAGAATATTGAACAGTGTGTTGACCCGAGTGACTGTGTTTTACCTCAGATGGAGTTGCGAGAGTTCCTAAATGCTCAGAATGGATCATCACAGCCTACTGTTGCTGCTAATGGAAGAAAAGAGGCAGGGTCTCCTCAGTCCCCACTAGGTGGCAAGACGGTATAATATGAACTATATTTCTTTACATGTTTAATTGTTGGTTCCCCCTCCTTTTTTGTTTCCTGTTTAATTGTTGGTTCCCCCTCCTTTTTTGTTTCCTTTTGAACTCACATGGTTCTCTGCCATGTATCAAATCTCACTTTCTCTTTATGTAAGATAACTTTTGCTTAGGTGGAGTCACATGCTCACTCTTTGATTCCTTTTTGTTTCCACATGTCAGGATGTCTTTGACTTGCCCTTTCACATGGCCAGAGACCAGATTGAAGAGAGTTTGCGAACAAAAATGGCTTCCATCAAGGTAGGGGCCACTGGATTAAGACTTGCATCTCCATCTTTTAATTGCAGTTTCAGGATGCATACTTGTTTTCATTACTTAATTAGTTGATATTATCCGTTTCCTATTGCTACCAGGCACGAATGACACAACTTCAAGACGCTCAAAAAGGCGCTGAAGTGACCTCTGAGGCTACTGAGCGTGAGCTTGAGCTCGAAGCTCAGCTGGTTGAAGCAAGGAGCATAATCCAAGAGCAGGTTTGCGCTTTTTCATATTTTTGCCTCCTACTTGTGAATGACAGTAGATCTGTTACATGGTAACTGCAAACACTGTGCTGTATGGGATCATAAGTATGGCTCGCATGTATATATATGCTTAACTGCAAGCATTTTTTTGTCCTGAGTCCTTAATAACAAAATGTGCAGGCCTCCATCATGTCCAAGCACTTCACCAAGTCTGATAAGCCAAGGTGATTTGGCACGTCTTGTTTCCTCCGTTTCTCTTCTCTTCACTCCAACTAGACCTTCAATTTATGGATTCCTTTGCAGTGGCAGGAGGCATAGTGGTCTGGATGGCGAGCGAGAGGCGTCTGCTGAGGTGTAAAAACATGTCTGCAGCCAAGACCTCTTATTTTAAGTAAGTACTCAGGTAGTATGTTGCAGGGTAACGCCGTCCTGGCTGGCGTGGTAGCCTGAGTCTAGGCGCTTTCTATGCAGTATGATGTGCAGGAGCATCTCCTCCTGTGCATGGCTAACCCGGTTCACCTCTTATAGTTACATGTAGGGCAAATGTAATTGTAATCCTACTGTGTGAATTATGGCAGTGTAGCTACCTTACATCCCTGGAAGAAATGGACCATTCGGGACCTTACAGCACAGGAATGTTGTTGGCTTAGTATGTGCAATCAGTGCAATGCGTTCTGCAGGTTGTAACTTGTCCCCTGCTACTGCAGAGTATGGTTTACGGATGGTCGGATGCATTTCGTACCTTTTGGTTTGTGGGGCCTTGGGGGACTGCCTGACTTGGTTTAGTTATCATTAGATTGACATGGGATCAAATCTTGCTTGATTGCCAGTTCGTGGTTGCGGAATTGAGTTTGTTACTGGAATGACAAGGATCTTGAAAAAAAATGCTTGTCCATCGTAATACCAAACGGAGCCTGACAGGGAGGCAGAGAGCCATGGTGCGCTGCTTGGCGGGTCGTCGGATGGCATGGCGAGGCCAAAAATTCTGGCAACTGTTTGCAGCTACTCGCTGATGGGTTAGCTGTTTTCTCCGAAATTTGAGTTAACGCTAGATTGTAACCGATGCGTGTGGGTGCGCCGTGCAAAGGACAAACCGTGTCGTACTGTCGTGTTGTCCAAATCGACGTTCGCGGACAGGATGTGTGTGCGCCCAGAGGCGCAAGGTGCCAGAAAAATATTGGATGTGACAAGTGTACCGATGAAAACGAACGATTACGATCTCTCTATTTGGGACGGCACAAGTGCGGCTTGCTTGCATTGGGGGACCTGGAAACGTAGAGGCAGAGCTTTCCGTCTTTGCGACCTGCTGGTGCCTGAATTTCTCATTTTGTTTTAGGGTCACAAGTTCACAACTGCTTGGTTGATGGATGGGCGTGGAGTGGAGCTGACAGAATCGGGCAAGGATTTGGCCCTTGGTTGCTTGCACGCATCACGTTCTTCAGATCCAGATCCATGCGGAAGCTGACTCGGCCTCGTGCGACCGGGCACCAGAAAATGTTGGATTTGATTTCAGCAAAACAAAATGTTATGTTTTTTTTCTTCTTCGAGGGCTAACATCGTCGTACCATTTTATCTGTACAATACTCTGTAGCGAGAGCTAACAGAAGCAAAATAGAGATTTATCTGTACAATTCGTTGTCCAGGATAAGTGGGTTTTGCCTAAAAATGTGTCCGCGCTGAGTTGAGCTGCATATGTGTTGCCACGGTTTAGGGCTTGCTACAATTATTTCTACTGCTCTTTGGAAAAGTTTGATACGCAAATTTGTAAGGTTAACAAGTGCTCTGTATGTAGTCTGTGGTTATATTGTTTGCTCTTACAAGCTTATTAGCAAGTTCAGGAATTGATCGAACTAGGAACAAAATTCGGCAATGCAGCTCTCGCTCGCCATCTTCTGTTCAACTTTAACATCTAAACATAATTGCACGATGGCCATTCCTCTCGCTTTGTATTTGGCATATAGAGCGTGTGAAAACGCGATCAAATGAACGCATAACACAGACAACTAGTTCTTCAGTCCATTCAGGTGTATTGTCTGAAGATTTGTATAAAGCATGCTCATCGTTTGCAAATTTGGCATCATTAATGCAGTCCCTACCAGGACAGTCCATCAACGAATCTGTCATCTTCTTGCTTTTATTTCGTCCAACCATAGCCACTCGGACGAAAAGGTCGGGCAAGAGGAACGAGTGATTGATGGATCTTGAACGGTCATGTTGATTGACGATCCAGCACTCACGGCTACAAAAATGACATTTCTTCGCTTGGCTTATCAGTCCAACGCAACGGATTTTTTCATTCACAAAACACTGCTAAAAAACGCAAAATCTGTTAAAAGCAAAGACTTTTTAGCCTAGCGTAACCAAGCGAACGGGGCTATGTCGGGTCCAAATTTGCTAGCTCTTGGAAGCCTTTTAGTATTGAATCTAAAGTATCGGGTGGTGTTATGACCTACCCCTCTGTCTCAGAAAGAATGCATTTCTCGCTTTCCGAGAAATTTTAGCATTTTAAGTTTGACCAATTATAGATAAAAAATTATTAATATTTATAATTTCAAATATCTATCATTCGATTAATTACAAAATATATTTCATATTAAATTTAATCAGAGTTATAAATATGAGTACAATTTACTAGCTTGATCAAACGTGAACTACTTTAACTGGCACGCATCACACACATGCATTCTTGTTGGGACGAAGGCAGTAGTACTTAATGTTCATGGCCATTTGGTATTGGGTCATAACACCGTCCGGTACTAGTACCAGACAACACATGTTACTTAAAAAAAATCCCTACTTCATATGTGTTGTTCATATGTGTTGTGTAGGTGAGATGATAAGGGAGGTTTGTGCGAGCCTAGAAGTCATGGGTTCGAATCCCGTGCACACACATTTATGCGTAAAAAATACGTGTAATTTGTGACCCATTAGCATCAAGGTATTTTTGTTACGAAACCCTTTACTGACCGGTATTAATTGGACTATTTAGTATTGATTGGATAACTCGGTATTAAATCAGTGGCCGGTAGCGCCGATCAATCGTCCTGCAGTAAGAGGCTGAAACTAACTCTGGGCGTTCGGGTTACCCGATTATTTCGGGTCGGGTAGTTTGGGTTTTGGAAATTTCGGGTAATGAAAATCATTACCCGATTGCAGCCCAAAAAAATGCTACCCGTAATTTCGGGTTCGGGTTTGGGTATACCCAATTTACCCGAAATATATAAGATCACAGGAGTCAGGATACAGTCAAATAATGAAATAACACAAAGATATAGGTACTCAACATATACTATATACTAGATACTTAAAGTCTTGACGTCTTGTGCAAATGCAACATGCAAGTGCAAACCACGACACATTCATAAAAGACACAGGTACTTGACATTTGAGTAATTGACAAGATAAAAAAGCACAAATCCTATTACGGGTAGTTCGGGTACCGGGCGTATTTACCCGAACTATCCAATATAAATTCGGGTAATAGGATCTAATATCCGAACTAAATATCGGGTAGTGCGGATTCGGGTACTTCGGGTCCGGGTCCGGGTATTTCGGGTTCGGGTAATGGGTAGCGGGTAATATGCCCAGAGTTAGCTGAAACTTAGCCTAAATTAAAACTACCAAGATCACTGCATGAAACTCATCTGTCTCCTTTGAAAGATAAATTCACACGGATTATGTAATTTTAAGTGAAAAGATGATGTATAGAATTTCAAAGCCTCGTTTGTTATGCTCAGTAGAGCAGTAAAGAAAACAATATCTCAGCACATATAGTCAAATGCTTATCCATATTCGTTGCAAAAAGAAAAGGAACGAAGAAGAAGAAAAGACAAATGCTTATCCACATGCTTCAGATCCAATCATGGTCCATCTCTGTATTTTCCTTTTGCAACGATACTAGTATTGAAAGCAAATAAAATATCTTCCATGCGATGAAAAGAAAGCAAAGTACTTAAAAAAAAGAAGAAGAAGAAGACATCAGTGCCGATAGTCCATCATGGGATCCTAGCTTATCTTCAATTCTCCGCCTAATTAATTAAATAGAAGAAAAAACAGAGGAAGGGCTAACACTCCTCTGCAGTGCGCCAGGCTATTCATCTGATTACTCAACTATTTGAAAATCGATAGGGTTTGGGAGATTTGTAACGTAATAAGATAGCGGATGTAAACGAATCAAGTTACATACATTTACATTTGGTTCAATATATCCAGTAATCGAGTACCGCGTAACCAGGCTATTCACATTTCAATTCCTCCGTCTGCGTCTGTTATCGCTTACTGGTATCGTCATCGCCGCTGCCCGCTGCAGAATCAAGCGCCGCTCAAAGGCACCTCGGTGACTTGATACGGTTACAGTTGCCAGCCGAACAAAGACGGTAATCACCAATCCCACCCATAATTCCCCTGTAACTGATTTCATTACCATTTGTGTTACCCATGGCTGAACTTGATTTCAATACCTAAGTACCAATGCACATGCCTTTATCATTCCGAAACCAAAAACCATGATCTCAATTCATTTTACGATTTTGGTTCACTAAATCACAATACTATAGCGCTTGCCAATTAAAAGCACATGATGTTTGTTCCAGACTAACAAATTTTACTAGAGAACTCAGTTTTGTCAGTTCCCAATAATTGTATGGGTTAGCTTCACGTTGCTATTTCTTAAGATGTTACAGGTAGTTCGTCTTCTTCTTTTATCACTTTTCCCACGTTGCGCAATATTTTCCTTGAGATTTAATTAATTTGATATCAATTTTATCACAACATGTTAAATCGCTGCACCAACTTCAATTTTGTTGTGCTTCCCTTTTACTTTGTGGCACACTCACTGGGCATTTCTTTCCGTATTAGCATGTTGATAGTTATGTTTACCTCTTAGAGGTAGTTGGAACTAATCACAACATTTGAATTCTGACACTCCTCCCGAAGTGCCCTAATCCCTTTCTTCTTTATCGTTCCTCCTCTCACACCACTAGAGGAGAATGTGCCATTAGCACCGGTTGGGAAACCCCATCTAGCACCGGTTTCCCAACCGGTGCTAATCTTTCGGTGCTAAAGGGTCCAACCTTTAGCACCGGATATTTCACCCGGTGTTAAAAGTATCCTTTAGCACCGGTTGAAAACAACACCCGGTGCTAAAGGTTTTCGCGCGCAAAACAAATTAAACGTTTCTTCTACTCCTCATTTCTTTCTTTCTCCTCTCTTTACTTCCCACCACTTCATCTTTTCCTTCTGTTCTTCTTGTTCTTCACAAGAACGAAGAACTAGTTCTTGTTCTTCAAGAACAGAGATAGCACATAGACAGTAAAGGAAAAAATGAAAGGAAGAGGAAAGAGATAATAAGTAGAAAAAACTTCATTTCAATTACAACATTGAATCCAAAATTACACGCATTCAAGATTCAACCGGGATTCAAGAATTACAACTAAATTTTTTTTGAGGCGACGCGGGAACCTGGCCGCGCCGCTCGGCCTCCCGGCCTCCAGCGCCTGCGCTCGGCGGCAGCGCCCGCGCTCGGCGTCCAGCGCCCGCGCCGCCCGGTCTCCCGCGCCCGAGCTTGGCGGCCTCAAGGGCCCGCGCCGGCTCGGCCTCCAGCGCCCGCGCCGCTCGGCCTGCAGCGCGCCGCTCGGCCTTCAGCGCGCCGCCCGGTCTCCCGCGCCCGAGCTCGGCGGCCTCAAGGGCCCGCGCCGGCTCGGCCTCCAGCGCCCGCGCCGCTCGGCCTCCAGCGCGCCGCTCGCCCGGCAGCGCCCGCCCGCCCGCGCTCGGCGGCCTCCAGCCCCTTGCGCCGGCCGGCCTACAGCGCCGCCGCCCCGCGCCCTCCCGCCGGCCTGCTGCAGACACAAGAGAGAGAGGTGAGGATAAGGCAGAAGAGAGAAGAGGAAGGAAGAAGAGGAAAAGGGATAAGATTGAAGAGGGAAGAGAAAAAGAGAAGGAAGATAAAAGGGGACAAGGAAAGCCTGCCCATCCACCCCCGCTGCGCGCCCTCACATTTGCACCGGTGGTTGCCTTAAACCGGTGCTAAATGTATTTACGCGCATTAGCATCGGTTGGTGGCAGCCACCGGTGCTAATAGGTAGGTTTTAGCACCGGATTTTATTATCAACCGGTGCTAAAACTTTCCCAAAGTCTTTTCAACATCTTTTTCAGCCTCTCAATCTTTGGAGCCGGTGCTGAAGCCTTATTAGCACCGGGTCTAAAAATGACCGTGGTTTATGTGAGCTGCGGATGCCTCATTCTCTTGCAGTGCACATGGAATCACACGGGTGCGGCGGCGGGTAGAATAATGTGAGGGGAAAATGTCCTCATTATTTTCTCCAAACATGTTATCTATATCACTTTGTTTTTGTTTCACCAAATCCATGTCACGTTAAAATGAAAAAATGGACATGTCACTTTTTTTTGAATAATTTCATGTCACGTGCAAGGCCGGCCGCCATGTCACGTTTATCTTTTTTTTTTTAATAAATCCATGCCATGAGTCACTTCCATGCATGTTCACAGGAGATGGTAAAAAGGTTACATCTGCTAATGTTCACGTGACACGAATAAAAATATTAGATATGATAGTACAATCATGCATGAAGGTTAGATAAAATCATGCCGGGAAGTTAGATCTAATAGGAAGACACTTCGCATATTTTCTCTATTTTTGTGTTAATAAGAATATAAAATGAACGTTACAATCTAATAACAAATGGGAGGTAATATGTCATTTTCACGGTCATTTTAGAGTACCGTAGCAAAATCCATACAAGAGAAATCGAACTATTTATTTTAGATTAATTTCTACCCGAATACAATAAAAATATAACAAATTCTTTTTTAAAAAGAAAACACTACAAGTGTCATGTGATGTGCAGGTTGCAGAATTGCATAAAATTCTTACTCCCTCCGGTTTCGTAAAAGAAGTCGTTTTGGACAAGATTTGAGTCAAACATTGGGAATATAAATCATGAATAATTTTTAAGTCGTTTGAGTTTGGAAATGTGAAAACTACATGAATAGATTTGTCTTGCAAAATACTTTAATAAAAGTATACATATGTTAGTTTTTAATAAATATCTTTATAAAAATAAGAAGTTAAAGTTGTACTTTGGAGACCGTGTCGCTGTCCTAAACGACTTCTTTTACCAAACCGGAGGGAGTACAGTACCATGCCTCAAACCATGTCTATTCGGACCATGGGTCAAGTGGACTTACACCTACGCTATCCTTCCAGCTGCATCAACAAGAACCAAACCACCCCCAACCAACTTATCTGCACTTGTCCTCTCCCCACACCATCACATTTCCATTTCAGCATACATTTTCTCCAGTTGCAAAGCTTCAGATTTCTGTCAGAAAGAGACATCATACAGAGTGAAGAGAGATGAAGTGAGCGAGATATCCTGTTATATATCGCGACTTCGCGAGGAGGAGCCTGAGGTGGTGAGGTGAAGGGAAGAGCAGAGAGAGAGGAGAGCTCAAGGCCACCTCCCATTCCCCTCCCCCTCCCCCCTATACTATGGATAGAGCGGCCGCGACAGCCGCAGACATCCTCGTCATGATCCCTTCGCCTTTGTAGCATCGCCTCCACATCCACCCGCTCCCTGTTTCTTGGCCACTTGGGTTCCTGGACTGGATCCGATTGGATCCCCGTCCGCCCGTTTCTTGGAGGAGAGATGGCGGAAGTGGCCGTGACCGTCGCCGCCGCCGCCGGCACCCTCCGGCCGTGCACCGGCGTGTCGGCGCGCAGTGTTGCGGTACTTGGCCGGTGGCGGCCTCTTGCTCCGGCGGCGCCTGCTAAGCTGAGGTGAGGGATTGGTCATTGGCCTGGCCAAGATTCAGTTTTTTCCCTTCCCCTTTTGGGTCCACTAGATTCCGAGCCTTTGCTTAGTATTTTCTTTTTCTGTTATATGGTAGGATGTTTCAAAGGTCTGAGCTGAGTTGCAGAGAATATACTTTGCTCAGTTGGGATTGTATCTGGTTCCTGAATTTGTTAGGACAGGATGCTAATTGACATAATTGTGGCATAACTTGTTTCTAGGATTCTTTGATTCTGTTTGAGTTGCAGACTATAGTATTGTCCTTGTTGGTTTGTGTAATTTAAAGGGGGGTAGAAAGTGTAAAGCAGCTTTTGTTTCGGACATATCTGTTATAGCTGTATGTATGAGCCTGTTTGATGTGTGCATCGACAGGTGCCTAGTTTTCATTTCACAATTCGAGTGAGGCTTGGAAGTCGCTTCCACAAATTTGCTTAATCGCTCGATCTTGTTCTAAGCTTGTTTAAGTCTTTTTCTTATTTGACTAGTTGCATACAGGCAAAACATTAGCTTAGTCTGTGAACAAAGCAGTCTAGCCGTACATCCTTGAACTTCATCCATATATGTATTTTTGCATTAAGGATTTGCAATATTTATCTTATCCACATCTAGTGTTTTGGAAGCCAAGAGTCGCCCTTCTAGATATCATGGTTTCTTACAATTTTCATGATTCTTATGTATTGATTAAAAGATTACATGGCCTGCTGAATCATTTTCAGCGACAAGTAGGTTAGAAAGTCCTGGGTTTCTGGAATTGCATGGAAGTACCCCCTTCGTCCCAAATTATAGGTTGTTTTGGCATTTCTAGGTTCATATTTTTTGTTATGTACCTAGACAGTGTATATCTAAGTACACAACAAAAGCTATGAATCTAAATATGACAAAATGACCTATAATTTGGAATGAAGGGAGTACTAATTATCAGTCTTTGTCATAATGTAAAGCCAAGTAAGGGGTCATTCGTTATAATATGTCGAAAAGACTGCATGAATTTTCCTTTGGAGTTTGGAGGTTCATGGTCTAGTTTCTGTGGAGTGCCATGATGATACTGCAGTTATTTGTTGTTTATCTCATACAAAGTCATAGTCTAATTACCATGGAGTGCAGTGCTATTGATACTAACCTACACTCATTTGTTACTCTCTCTTACAAATTCATATATAACCTTGCAGTATATTTTTCTCTTTAATTTGGAATGATTGCAACTGATTTTTTCCTCTTTCCAGATTGTCCTCTCCAGCTGTGAGGGTTCCTAGGGCTACTTCCCCTGCGGCTGTTGAGGTACATAGCATAGGTTACCAAAAGCATTGGATGAACTTGCTTGTCCGACCGCATATACTTTGGTTAGCAGGATGGGAGCAACACTGATACAGACCCTATCCCGAAAATTATAATAGATCAAGACTCAGATCCGGATGCAACCATTGTAGAAGTAACATTGGGTGACCGTCTTGGTGATCTTCTTGATACGGTATGTTGTTCACTTTAAATTCTCAGCATACTCTCACCATCGACTAGATGACCTTATTAGCATATCCTGTATCTTAGATTTATGAGAAATGTACTGATGAAATCTGTTTAATGTGCAGATGAATGCCCTGAAGAACTTAGGGCTAAATGTTAATAAAGCTAGTGTCTGCCTCGATTCTGCTACCGGCAAGTGTAACACGTTTGCTCTAACTAAAGCGTAAGTGAATCTTCCTTCCTATGCTGTTTCATCAGATGTGTAAAAAATGACATGACAAATCTCTCATATAGGTTTAGTCTCCTACTTACAACAGAATATGACGTCATTCTTCGTTGTACTTTTCTGCATCTATCAGTTCTTGCCTAGAATGAGTGACAGGAGTGCTCTACAGGTCCACTGGCCGCAAAATTGATGACCCCGAGTTGTTAGAAGCTGTACGACTGACAATCATCAACACCATGATACAATATCACCCGGTAACCATCTTAAACTTTTTCTTTTTTACTTTTATAAATTTACAGTGTTGGTAACAAAAAAGAATTGCTGGTACCAGGAGTCCAGCAGTCAATTAGCTATGGGAGCAACATTTGGGCCAGAGGCCCCTGCAGAACAGGTATTGCTTAAACTCATTCACGTCAGGGGCTCTGCTTTTATTTAATGCTTAACATATTGAACTGAAAACGCCTCAATGTCTCTATGGAGGTCCACAAAACCATTATTTTTTGTCTATATCTATCGTGAGAAAGAAAGGCAACAAAGCTGTTCAAGACGCTCATTTCTTCAGTGCCCTCATTGGCTTTTTTTTTTTTGGTTTTGTTTTGTCTCTGATTCATTGCTAAGCTTAACTGAATCAGAGGCCTTATTTGGTATCACTTCGTTGTTAGATCTGTTTTCTGTAGAATGTGCTTGACTGGACTTCACATGATACAATGGCATGAAATTGTGGCCAACTACAGCGTCAGAGTTATTTATCTGTTCTGGAACTTGCAAACCTTTCCTGGTTACAAATATTGTTCACTTGTAAATTGGCAGGTCGATGTGGACATAGCAACCCACATAGATATCTATGACGATGGCCCTGAAAGGAGGTATGACGTCTTTCTTACCCAGTGCAATATATTCTTCAAATTGTAAGGAAAAGTATGCTCTTTTGCCATAATCCAAAGAAATTCATCTTGTCCAACAAGAAGCAGCATAAGAACATGTTTGCCATATTTTGTCTGAACACTTTGAATGCAACACACATTGCCTACATGTGTTTCAGTATCTTCTACAGATGTGCTGTGCTTTCCTTGCTTGACCTACTGCTATTATCTCCTATGTTGTTCCATTTCAGCTTACTTGTGCTGGAAACAGCAGATCGTCCTGGGTTACTTATTGATCTTGTTAAGGCCATCTCAGACATCAACGTAACTGTTCACTTTGGAGAGTTTGATACTGAGGTGACGCTAGTTGTATGAAGTCTCTGTTCATGCAAGGAACCATTCATCTCCTGACACTTTATATCTTATAGGGGCTATTGGCTAAAGCAAAATTCCATGTCAGTTATAGGGGCAAACCTTTGATCAAGGCTTTGCAACAGGTAAAGATTACGATACCTACTCTTTTGGTTTGAAAATATGATTCTCATCAAACTCATGCAAGCACGTAATTTTAGTACCATCATTCTGATTTATTTTATGGCTACAGGTTCTTTCTAATAGCTTGCGCTATTACTTGAGGCGGCCGACAACAGAAGAGGGCAGCTTCTAGCCAGATGTCCATGAAGGCCTTCCTCAATCATTCACTTAATTTATGTGATTGGATTCACATGAACTGGATAGTGTCATCAAAGTTGTTGAAATACGCCCAATAATTTTTTAAAGATGGTTCGGAGGAGGTATACTTGATGATGTGGCCACACCAATTGAAGGTAGGCAGGGGAATCAGTGTAGAAGACCGCGATCCTAAAAGCATGTAACACATGATTATTAGCTGCCTTGGATGCATGATTGGTGATAAATAAGATGGAACATTGTGGGGGCCATCATCCAGTGTCTGTATGAAATGCTGTGTTTATTTTGTAATTTGATTATCAGATTAGTGAAGTTACAAATAATAATCTTCTGGCTAAGAATTAAACAATTTCTTTGAGAACGATGACCATTGTTAGTTAAATATAGTGCTCTGTCGGACAATGTAAAGCGTATTTTGGTACGATCATTAAAAGTAAATTTTATGACCATTTACATATCTTTCAACCTATTGGAAAAATTGTTACAAAATTAACATATAATTTGGAAAGAATGATTAGTGTACATGCGCGATTGATTCATAATTTTATGAACGAACGGTAAACTGTGCAGGTGAAAATTATAGGAATGAACGTTTTTGATATCTTCTCTTCTTTTCCCTTCTCTTCTCCTTTTAATTTATTTATTTCTTCATCCTTTTCCTTCTTTTGAAGGGAATTCGAGGTCTTCTTTTAACTACGCATTGAAAAACTTAGTTGACGACATTGTGCAAGAACTGCCATTGCAACTTTGCTGTTATTTTTCCAGTAACAGAAAACATCTTCTGCAAACAACATATGTATTTTTACACCTCCAAATTGTAAGCTAATAAATTCCATTAAGCCAAAACAACTTAAGACACACGCCTTGCGCCATTAACAAGCAAGGCTAGCCAAGGACGAACGACCAGACGACGACTCACTGACACAACGAATTCAGTTTACAAATGCGGCGGACCCCAACCGCCGGCCAGCTCGCACGGCGGGTGCCACCGCTCAAAATGCGCGACGGGCACCAGCCTCCGGCGACGGCCGTGTCCGGCGAGCCCCCGGCCGGCCATCTTACACGGTGTAGTGCTGCTGGATGCCCTCCATGTCGAGCCCCTTGAGCTTAACCACGGACTCCACCTGGCCCTTGAGCGTGCTGAGCTCCCTCAGCCTGGCCACCTCGGCGCGGCGCTTGGCCTGCTCGGCGATCTCCGAGAGCTCCCGGTAGCTGCTGCGCTCGTTGAGGATCCCGGCGATCTCCGGGGTCTGCAGGCCGTGCAGCGTCCGCTGCGCCGTCGCCCACTGCGCCTCCCGCTCCTCACGGCCGTAGTCCTTCTTGCGGGTGAAGGCGATCTTTTGCTCGAACAGCGTGTCCCACGCCCTGCCGCTCAGCGCGTACCGGATGCCGAACTTGAACACGTCCAGAGGAACGAAGGTGACCAGGCTGTAGAGCCAGATCACGCCCGCCCAGCCCCAGCCGATGCCACGGATGTGTGCGAACCCAATCGTCGGGTACACTGCCAGAATAGTGGCGATCTGCGGCAGAGCAATGGTAATGATCTGAGGTCAGGGATGGATGGATTGGCTGTAGTGTGTCAGAGTCTATCAATGGGAGTGAGATGATGGCTTACAATCTGGGCGACGACGAAGGCGGCGCAGAGGAGAAGCCCGGGCATCTCGCTGAAGCACCAGCTGCGGGAGCGCGTCACGAAGATGAGCGCCTGGCTGATGATGCTCACCTGCAGGTACAGCGCCGACATCATCTCGTCCTGGCTGCCATGGAGGGACCTCACGCCGAAAGTGTTCTATCACAAATAAAGGTTTTCCTCAGCATCATCTTGCAAGACAAGGATTTTGAGAGAACTGATGCATGGGCACTGCCAGAGGGCTTACCTCGAAGAAGTCGGTGCTGCGCATGGCCCAGAAGAAGATGACTGTCATGATGGCGAGGTAGGACCCGTACACGATGCCCGTGATGAAGATCTCCTTCAGCTTCCAGCTGTCAGGGTGCGGAGATGGCTTCACTCTGTCCTTGGAGATCGTCATAATCGTTCCTGCATCCATCCATGTCAATTGAGGTTGCCAAAATGGCGTCATCGAAGGATTAGTGTGCATCTTTCAAGTTTCTTTCAGTGTGAGCTCACCGTCGTTGAGGATGGCAATAACAAGGATCATGAACGGTGAGAAATCAAACTTCCAGATCAGCGCTATGAGCATGAATCCCAGCTGCAGATTGCCATAACGAAAAATCGAACATTAAGACAGGTGCATACAAGAACAGAGCTTGGCAGATTGGTCCTTTAGGCCCTTGGAAATAAAGTTCACTTACCACGATACGTATTGTTATTGACACTGCATAAATCTGAAGAAAAATGACAAGAGAAGAAAGATCAGTCTAAACTGAATCTGAATGTAGCAAAACATACTTACTGTTGTCAGGTGTCTATAGATGAGCTGCTTAGACTCACAGTGTAGTTCTTCATCCTCTGGAAGATGGCCCGGCTGGTGAGCACGGCACTGATGATGACGCTGAGCCCAGGCTCGGTAAGCACAATGTCAGAAGCGCTCCTGGCCGCGTCGGTGGCATCGGCGACTGCAATTCCAATGTCTGCCTTCTTCAGCGCAGGCGCGTCATTCACACCATCGCCAGTCATCCCGCAGATGTGCTTCCTCTCCTGCAATTTCTTGACAATCTCGTACTTGTGCTCTGCATCACCAAGATGCATAGTTCAGAGTTCAGATAAAATAACAAATATTAGGAATAGGTGGAAATTGTATAGCAGTTCTCTCACCTGGAAAGACCCCGGCAAAGCCGTCGGCCTTCTCAATCAGATCGTCCACGGGTATGGAGGCAATGGCTTCATCTTTGCACTGCCCGAGCAGTGCTGACGAGGGATACATGTTGGTGCCCATCCCCAGCCTCCTGCCCGTCTCCTTGGCAATGGCGAGCTGATCACCTGCAGGAACCAATCAGTGCCACACTTGGTGTCAGCCTAAAAAATTTAACCTCTCAATTGTAATCTTATACAGTGATAAAGCAGGAAGTACCAGTGATCATCTTGACATTCACACCGAGGTTGAGTGCCTTCTTGATTGTCTCAGCGCTGTCGTGCCGCGGAGGATCAAACAGGGGAAGCAGGGCCACAAACTGCCATGGAGTGCCAGGGCCGTCCTTACGCTTCTCGGGCACTTCCTGTAAAAAGCAACATGACAAATGATGCAAAGAAGAAGATAATAATAATCTAAACATTTTTAGATGAAAAATTGCAAAGAATGGAGATCTCAATAAGAATATATACCTGTCTGGCAACGGCGAGAGACCGCAGGCCGCGCTCGGCGTACTTGTCGATGACGGCGTGCACCTTGTTGACGACATCCTCTCTGCACTTGCACAGGGTCATGATCTGCTCGGGAGCGCCCTTGCTGACGCGGTGCCAGCTGCCGTCAGCGCGGCTGATGTAGGTGAGGGCAGTGCGCTTGTCAACGGGGTTGAAGGGGAGGAAGTGCACCTCCTCGATGCCGTCCCTGGCCTCCTTGGGGTCACTGAGCATGCCAACCATGGCAGCATCAATAGCGTCCTGGTTCTCGACCCTGGACGCCCTTGCGGCGAGCAGGATGACCTCGTCGGGGTCGACGCCCTTGACGAAGATCTCGATGAGGCCCTTGTCGACGCTGAGCTTGTTGACGGTGAGCGTGCCCGTCTTGTCGCTGCAGAGCACCGTCATCCCGGCCATCTCCTCGATTGCCGTCATGCGCTTGGTGATGGCGCCCTGGTTGGCCAGCCGGTGGGACCCGATGGCCATGGTCACCGACAGCACGGTGGGCATGGCGATGGGGATGCCGCCAATGAGTAGCACGAGGAGATTGTCGATGCCGTCGCGGTACCGGCGGTGCTGGATGGCATACATGACGATGACCTCGACGACGATGCCGACGCCGATGGCGGCGATGCAGAAGTTTCCAATGGCCTTGAGCACCGCCTGGAAGTGTCCCACCTGGTTGGTGCTGTCGACGAGGTGCGCCGCCTTGCCGAAGAAGGTGTGCACGCCGGTGGCGATGACGACGGCCTCGATCTCCCCCTTGCTTACACGTGGACCCCGAGTAGACGCTGTCGCCGGGGCCCTTGGTCACCGGCAGCGACTCGCCGGTGAGCGCCGACTGGTCGATCTTGAGTGGGTCCCCCTCGAGCAGCCGCGCGTCGGCCGGGATGATGTCGCCGAGCTTGACGGCGATCACGTCGCCGGGGACGAGCACCGCCGCCTCCTGCTCGCTCCACCGGCCGTCCCTGAGGACCTTGGCCTTGGGGGCCAGGTTCGCCATGAGCGCCTGCGCCGCGCTCCCGGCGTTGCTCTCCTCCCAGTAGGAGATGGATGAGTTGAGGAAGAGAAGCACCACGATGCCCACGAAGTCCTGCCAGTCGGGAGGCTTCCCGCCGCCGTTGGCGAGCACGATCGCCATGATCGCAGCTATCTCCATCACCCACGACAGTGGGTTCCACATGAACCCCAGGAACTTGAGGAGCTTGCTCTCCTGCACGTACGCACAGGCACGCAACAAGAAACCATTGAAATTTAAAGGCCCCCCGCATTGTCGGCATTGTTACAGCAGAAAAATCTCCAAACTGAATTGAATTGATCCACGACATTGATGACTGGAAAAAAAGGGAAGAAACCGTATATGAGATCACACCTTCTTCTCCTCGAGCTTGTTGGGGCCGAAATACGGCGATGCGTGCCTCGGCCTCCTCCGAGGAGAGGCCAGCCTTGGTGCATTTGAGAGTCTGGAAGACCTCCTCGACGGGGATGTTCTCCTGCCATTGCCATGCATCATCACAAACAAAAATAAGGACGACGCCATGAAAAATCTCTCTGTCGGAGAAGCCCTTGAATTAACTACAGCGACGTCTATAATGATTAGTGTGGCAGTGATTACTGAGCCCAGCCGAAAAAAGTGCACCCGGTGGTTGCGGATCACAAGAACAGAAACAAAAAGAAAAGGGTGGTTGCGGATCTTTTCGGATTATGGAAGGGAAACTGGAAGCCGCATGAAGCGGCTTGTAACCCGTGAGTCAAGCAACAGGAAAAGGGAGGTGCCATGCATCTTTTCGCTAGCTTCACATGAGCAAAAGAAGACAGATAAATCTACTCCAGTAGGACCTGCGCTGAGCTAGTTCACGACTAGAGGCCAGGTATATGTTCTTTACGAAAAAAATAAAATAAGATTAGATCTATCATATCATATATACAAAGTAACTCGCACATACCAGACGAATTATATCTTCTAAGACGAGTGAATGCAAGACCAGACCATGAATCGAGAAAGAAACATGCATGGTCAGATAAGACCAAGGAAAGAACGACGACTAACAAATGCATGCAGGCAGTAGAGGACTAGAGGGCATGCAACGACAGAGAAAAGGAAAAAAAAAAAGAAGCTGAGATGAGTGCTTGGAGACTCGCTCGTCGTACCAGATCGACGGCCTCATTCTTGATCTCCTCGAGCCCCGCCATCTGATCGAGCTGCCGGCGCAACCGCCGCCGCAGCAGCCGCCGGAGGGAGGGACGACGATGAGCGCGCAGTGGCGGCCGGTGAGATGATCAGGGGTGGGAACGCAGCGAGGTGCGCCTGTTATATAGGGGCCGAGGGGCCCGGGCGCGCGTGGTGGGACCCGGCTTCATATCCACCGTCCGATCTTCCATCGCGGCGCGGCATTCGTCATCGTACGTGCGAAAGAGAGATGCCTGCTGCTACGACACGTATACGTACACAAATTAAATCAAATCCTGGTGTTACGGATTTTCGGCGGCTGTTATCATCCGATCCGATCGAGACCGATAACGTCATTGCAAAATCGTGGCACATACGGATCGAAGAGATGTGTCCATGTACCCTTGGACTTTTAAAAACTAAAGGTTTTTAGCATCCATGCATGCCACGGAAACACCTTTTCAAACTTGCAGTGTGTTTTTCGATTATTTTTATCCAAACACACAGCCCTATCCTCGTAACTCAACAGATATTCAAGACCTTCAAATTTCAAACGGTTTTAAAAAATGCGTGTGCGCACACGAGGATACGTCACACATTAATTGACACGACTTGTTAATTATCGTTGTGTGTTGTGGTTGTTTCATCATTATGGTTCGTTTCTAACTTCTTTTTTTTCTTCTTCTCACGCCTTATGAATATTCATATATATACTAGATATGTGTGCTGCTACGACACGTACGAAGTACAAATCAAATCCTCGTGTTATGGATTAGCGGCGGCTGTTATCCGATCGAGAGACAAGACCAATTAACATCAAATGTGTGCAATGCAAATTGATCTAACAACTTGTAAAATATTCAACTAAATCCAACAACTTAGCATGTGGGTGCAAATCAGTCCAATAACTCTTAAAATGCCCAATCTATACTATAAAGATTGTCACAATTGAAACGGTTTCTCACCCAAAAGATTACCCTCCTATACCACAAAGAGGACCCACAATTCAGAGCCAAACGGTGGCCCCGGACGACGGGGGGGGGGGGGGGGGGGGGTAGACGCGTTTGGTCGTCCTCCCGACGTTCTTTTGCGCCTCGACGCCATCCCGCCCCCCTATTCTTTCTCACCTTGGCATTTTTGTATACCCACTGCCTTCCTTTCCTTTTGATCGCGTTCTTTGTATGGTAATGCAATCAAGGCGCCGGTTTAGCTGTCCTTTCTATTCGTTGTCTCCTTCCTTTTAATACTTGATTACTTACCATAGTTGTGGGAGTCAATCAGGGAATCGATTACTTACCATAGTCGTGGGCGTCCAGGTTCATCTCCTTAGCCCTCCTGCCCCCTATATAAGGCGCCCCTCCTTATTTCAAAGCACACAATCTCTCCCTTCATTCTCATCATCTATTCAAGACTACTGATTTCTTTGCAAGGGCGTCGGCGTCGAGCGCGGCGCAAGGGTGGCCACGACGCTCGTCGTGTCCAAGCTCGCCAGGTAGAAGCGGAACGTGCTCCGCGTTGTGACGGTGTCCGGTGCCGTCGAGTGCGTGGCGTCGTTGCTCCACGACACCGACGACGAGGAGAGCAACCTTCTCGGCCTCCCCGTCATCAAAAAGCTGGCTGCGGTGCCGAGTTGCTCATGGATACATGTATCGTGAATATTTTCTTTTATATATGTTGCTGATTGTTTAAGATTTAATTATACAAAAATTTCCTTCTGTTTCCGCCGGAGGCCCAAGCTTTCGATGTATGAATATATAATTTTTAATATGAGATGCTATTGAATAATTTTAATATGCGATCTAAAGGCAATCCGAGTGCTTTTCAAGGCAATCCGAGTAGTTTATAAGTCATACGACTAATTTCCATATCGAGAAGAGTCCTTGCAGTACTCTACTCTTATTCTTCACGCCTGGTACGACTCCATCGAGTGCTTGCCAAGACAATCGAGTGCTCGCCAAGCCAATCGAGTGCTTGCCAAGCCAATCGAGTGCTTGCCAAGCCAATCGAGTGCTTTTTCGAGTTCTTGATCAATCTTGGACAGGTCTTGGTTGTCACGAGGCCATGAGGTGCTTAAGCCCCGTTTATTCTGATTAAATCAGTAGTCTTCAAAATATTATATGGTGTGCGATAAGAATCGCAGTCCATATGGAGTAGCCCCCGAGTCTTAAGTTGAATCGAAGAATCAGGTTGAGGGTCCACAGGGTTACAAGGTTGGTTTCAAGTAGAATCCTAACCAATTAGTACTTGGAGAGTGCTTTTCAAGGCAATCCGAGTAGTTTACAAGTCATACGACTAATTTCCGTATCGAGAAGAGTCCTTGCAGTACTCTACTCTTGTTCTTCACGCCTGGTACGACTCTGTCTGGAGAGAATCCATGTGACCCTTTGGGCCCATGGTCGTACCTCCAACAAGACCCCAAGCACTTCATCGTCGAGTATCATCAACCGAGCGCTTGCCAAGCCAATCGAGTGCTTTTTCGAGTTCTTGATCAGTCTTGGACAGGTCTTGGTTGTCACGAGGCCATGAGGTGCTTAAGCCCCGTTTATTCTGATTAAATCAGTAGTCTTCAAAATATTATATGGTGTGCGATAAGAATCGCAGTCCATATGGAGTAGGCCCCGAGCCTTAAGTTGAATCGAAGAATCAGGTTGAGGGTCCACAGGGTTACAAGATTGGTTTCGAGTAGAATCCTAACCAATTACTACTCGGAGAGTGCTTTTCAAGGCAATCCGAGTAGTTTACAAGTCATACGACTAATTTCCATATCGAGAAGAGTCCTTGCACTACTCTACTCTTGTTCTTCACGCCTGGTACGACTCTGTCTGGAGAGAATCCATGTGTCCCTGTGGTAATTTGCACCCAGAATTAGTAGTCACATCGAATCATCTTGGAGATCTTCATCCGAGTGGTTTTCTTGTACCCAGCCCCCGAGCATAGGAGCCACCGGGGATGCATCGAGTAGTATATAGTCAAAATAGCCACCATCAATAGAGTAGCAAAACAGAGGAGGTCGTGGTTGACTTGTCATGCCGCGATCTCCCCAGAAACAGGAGTCAGGTGCCAATGTAGTCGAAGCCCCATCATTGGTACTTGGCGACTCAAATATGCTGGAGAAAGACAACTAGGTATGCCTGATGGAGAAAGACAACTAGCGTCATTGATGGAGAAAGACAACTAGGTACTACTCGGATGGACTTCACATTGATGAATTCCATTGATCATGAGGCGCCCGAAAAGTCATCCAAACCACTCTTGCAGTGTATTCAGGAAGCCCCCGGCAAGTTGTACTCATTTGGCGAGTTATATTTCAAAGCACTTGATAACTGGTACTTGAAGATCACTACTCATACTGTGGAGTAGACTCTAGAGTACTTTCAAATAAGTACTCAGAGATTTGAAATCACTACTCGCCTTGTGGAGTAGACTCTGTAGTACTTTCAAATAAGTACTCAGAGATTTGAAGTTACTACTCGCCTTGTGGAGTAGACTCTGTAGTACTTTCAAATGAGTACTCAGAGATTTGAAGTTACTACTCGCCTTGTGGAGTAGACTCTGTAGTACTTTCAAATAAGTACTCAGAGGTTTGAAGTTACTACTCGCCTTGTGGAGTAGACTCTGTAGTACTTTCAAATAAGTACTCAGAGATTTTGAAATCACTACTCTTATTATGGAGTAGACTCTGTAGTACTTTCAAATAAGTACTCAGAGATTTTGAAAACACTACTCTTACGAGTTATATTTATGTTACTTTATTCCGTGCTAACCTTCATACTGTGTATAACTTGTTTTTTTTCAGAGATTAGAAACGCTATACGCACTGACTATATGATCCATGAGAGCATCAAACTTGACTTCGCCACACGAATGGAACATCTCAAAACAATCTCCAGTAAACCAATTCCGGAGTTCCAAGGCATCCCTGATAGTTATTCCTCAATGTACTTGTATGATTGCATATTCCACGATTCAAGCCTCCCGAAGCCAAAAGTTACAAAAGAAGTTTTAGAACAAGTCTTCATGTACTTCATATGAGCTGTCCTTTATATTTGAGTGAGTTCGAGCTGAATGGAGAAATAGCATGCTTTGTTTCTTTTAAAATCAGAGTCTTTAATTCTGTGTTCTTTTTAACACGTGCCTGTGGCACGTGCATCCCTACTAGTTAAGTCAAACAACTTAGCAAGTGTGTGTAGATTGGTCCAACAACTTGTAATATACTCCGCAGTCCAAACGTTATATTGCAAATGCATTTGCTAATGCCGGGTTGCAATCGAGGGTCTTCACGTCCATACGAATTATTGAATGTTATTTGGCCATTGATATTCGCACTTGTAATGACAACGTGTATCTGACCACGACAAAAACTTTCAATATTTAGGAAATGAATGATGCGTGTTCATATTTATTTTTATATAGTCAGTTAAGTTTGATGAATAATATTTAATTTCATATTCAATATTAGTAAGTTCTCCCTCAGTGTATTTCATATGTTTGATTGCGTGTATTGTTCAATTAAAAAACAAACCAATATGTTCATACCTACTAACAGAATAATTAGGAGCTTTGGCATAAATATTTTTTAAAATCTTTTTTTGAAACGAGATACCTCTGCTTTTATAGAAAGCAATAGTTTGGTACAACGATTCTTGAGTCACAAAAGAAACTAAACCAAAGCTGAAACACTCAAGAGAACTTAGTTCCAGACTAGAAGCCTAAAGCCTAGATAAAGACTACATCTGAGATCCCAAACGCTTGTTGAGGCATTGAACTCATCCACTCAGTGATTTTCTTGATGACTACTGTATGTCGATCCTCTCTTGATCGAGGTTCCTCGAGTAAAAGGCGCCACTTCTGCATGAAGGGAATACCAAGGAAAATCACTTCAGATGGAGCATTAACTTTTTTTTTTCGATCGCCATTTTGTTTCTAGTTGTTCATAACGCCCATGCCAAACCTGCAAAAAAGTGGTGTCAAATCATGATTGTTTTTTTTTTACCGAAGTCAGCAGCGTCTAGATTTGTTTTGATTTTAGACCCATTTAATTCGCTCCCACAGAAAATCAAACCTGAGCCTGTTGGATGTTACTCAGGTGCTCTAACCACTTGGTCAGAGGCCCTTTTGCAATGCATTGCCATACATATTGTAACGTTTGTATCATAGATGCACCAATTTACCAAGCCATTGTATTAAATTAAGCATGTTACAAGTAGTTGGATCAATTAATTTGCATCCAAGGGTCAAGATATTGTACTAAATTGAGCATTTTACAAGTTGCTGGATCAACTTGCACCCATTTGTGAACTTGTATGGTGGATGGAATTAACTTAAATGAAAAATTAAGATATTCCATCCGTCGCAAGTGAGTTTAATGAAACATATTTGGTTTCATGAATAAGTGACTTTTCTTATAAATCTAGTCAACTTAAAAAGTTAGAATATAGACAGAATTAGAATGCCACTCCTTTTCAAGTTGAATCAGATGTAGTACTTCTTACAAACAAATAGCTAGCTAACACTATATCAGAATAGTATATATTTGCTGCAGTATACATCTTTGCGTGCATGTATTGGCATTCTCTTTGCATGGAAAGAAATCAAGGAATTATTCCCTGTATACATAAAAGGCAAAGGAGCTGGATAGGGGTGCAAGGCTGAGGGAGCCAGGTATAAAGGGCATGGTCATGGAGTATATCCCTTGCCTCTCTCATGCCTGGCTCCAATTGGCACTGTACTAGAAGAAAACACTCCATGGAGATGATTCTCTTTGGTGCACACGTGAATTGAAGGAGCAAACACTGCACTCACGTACGTTGCAATCAACATGACACCATCTACTATACTATTCTAAGACCTATTCCTTGCTTGTCAGGGACTCCAGGAGGAAAGACATTGTAACTACATCGACATGACAGTCATGTCTGCTCTTTACTCCTTTCGTCCACATTTTCCGCTTGTTTTCTTGGAAAGCATGTGTATACAAGTATAAGATTCATAGCTTGTTGTAGCAGTCAGGAATGCATTTGGAGCCAAGATACGAGGCTCCATTTAAAATCCTGCCAACGATTTCTGAAACTTCGTAGGAAAAAAAATGTACTGAAAACCTGGCAACAGTTTGTGAAGCCTTTTTAGATAATGAATGAAATTCGGCTTCAGACATCCACAAAAAAGGAAGCATCAGACCATAATTATTACAAAACGTAGCCACTGCTACAATGCCAGCACATGAAAGAGACATGTAGCCTAAATTAAAAAAAGAGAGAAAAGAATCCTTACAAATTGCAGCTCGAGTAGTCATCCTTCGTGGCTTCCTTCGTAAAGTTGATTCCTGATAATCCTTCACACCAAGTATAGCAAGACTACTATAAGAGTTTAGTCAATTGCGAACAATAAGAGGTACTGTTGAAAATATAAGCAATCGCATGATTGAATTCCGACTAGATTAAACATGACAAGAATTAAACCTAGCATGCATGTCTCTAAGACTCTAACATACTAGCAAAGATCACGCACATCATCACGATCTCAGAAAACATGATGAACCAACAGATCGGATCACGATGTACGTACTGAGCGGGCGTAGTCGTAAAGACGAGCGGTGCAGACGGGACGACGACGGTGTTGCTGACGAAGCGCATCAGCCGGCGACGAAGATGATGGTACGCCCCGGCGCGAAGGTTGGACGGAGGACGAGCCGTGACGAAGACCTCGAGCAGTCGCGCAGAGTGTTGGGATATAAAACCGACTAGCCCGAAGACTAGCCAACAACCAAGGAACCCAACCGCTCCGTGAATCAATAGGACACTTCGCTAAGTATATAACCATTTTCTCCTCAAAAGTCGATCTCCTTTTCAGTACAGTAGCCTTCCTTTTAAAGGGCGGTCGCTTTACAACTTTTCGGGGGTTGCCCCTCAAACTGCTATATTCCCAGAATATTCTTGGGGCCTAAAAGTCATTTCCTTTTGCTTTACAGCTGTTACTTTACACGTCATTACTTTACACCCCGGGACAATTTTACACATCACAAATGAACTTCTCTTGTGACACGACTACGAAGTAGATCCCACTGTTGAAGTGAGCAGGTACATCCCGAAGTCTGGCTTGCTCACGCGCCCCTTAGGATCATCTCGCGAAGTCTTGCACCCTCTTCGTGATCCCTTCTGATCTTCGAAGTCTTGCAGTCCCGAAGTCTCGAGACCACTTCGCGATCCCTTATGGTCTTCACGCACCTCAGATGCTAACTGTTACAACTCAAGGTAAAGAAAAGAGGTAAAGTCATAAAGCAATAAGACCAGGGACTCATAGAGGGGGGTTGCTTGCGAAACTGTGTTCCCCAACAGTAGCCCCTCAAGGGTGAATGACAAAACCTGCCGTCATGAGCCCTCGAAGCCATCTGAACAAAATTTCCGGAAGCACCTCCCCCTGACGTCTCGTTCTTCTTTATTTTAATTAATTAATTATTATTTTTTAACGGGACGGTTGGTACTCTCGAGATCTTAGGGGGACGAAACGGTTGGTATTCCCGAGATCTTAGGGGTACTGTTTCCCCTAGGGTCGCATTCATCCCCCTCCCCCCTATATATAGTTTGGGGTTGGATCCTTCTTTTTCACCGTCGCTTGCTTCTTTCTGATGACTCGCTGCTCTCTTCGCTCCTTACACAAGGTAACTTCCCATTTCCAACTTCGTTATTTTGGATGTATAGTTTATGTATATATTTTTGTAATTTTTTGATTCATTTAGTTCCTTTTCGAAGATGGGTCATCGCAAACTTAACACTTCGGTGACGGATGCCGCTGAACCTTCTGTCCAGAAGACGTGTGAATTTGGCCGAAGTCGCATCACTGAATCGATGATCCGCACCTTTGTTCTTGATGGACTTATTTCTGAAGGTTGCGGCTGGGCCCCTGGCTCCGAAGTTGTTCCAAGTCCTGGTGATAATGAAGACGTTGTTTTCAAGGACTTCTTCAATACGGGTCTTCGATTCCCTCTGGATCCTCTCATCATCGGCATTCTCGAGAAGTTTGGTCTCTGCCTACATCATCTTACCCCCAATGCCTTTGTTAAGTTGAGCATTTTTATGTGGGGTTACAAGTCTATGGGTGTTGCGCCGACAACTGATCTCTTTCTTCGCATTCACATCACACACCACCAACTGAAGAGGGTTACACGCTCTGGTGCAGATAACAAGCCACTTCGCGTGGAGCTAGAGTACGACTGTATCAACTTCCGCTACAAAGATGATGTCGAGGTTCCGACGACTGCTTACAAGAAGCGTTGGGAGGATTTGTGGATCACGCATTGGTTTTGCCATACTATTGACATTGATACTTCCATGAAGACGCATCCATTGGTTGGCAAAGTATTTGGGCCTCTTCCTGCTGACCGCCCCGTTGCGGTAGATGACACTGACAACACGCGGCTCTTCAAAGTCGCGTTTTCAGCACTCGCAACCAAGTCCGGCATTCACGATCTTGTTGAGGAATATCGCAGTTGTGACCTCTTCCCGATGAGATCCAATTGGGAGATTGCTGCTTGGGCTAACTTCGAGAGCCCCATTAAGATTCCGAACTTCGAAAAGTCTTTTGGATTGACAGCTAAAGGTTATCTCACCTGCCTGTGTTTAAACTTTATATTTCTGTCTTTCGGACGCACGTTTTCCCATTTTGCGAAGTGTTTTCTTTTACTAATATGATACTTTCTACAGATATTGATGTTGATTTGATTGAAGCTCGAGCCAATATTATTCTTGGCCCCGAAGACCATATTTAGTCTGGACTCATTGAAGAGAAACTTGGCAGTGCTCGTGTAATCGTCTTTTTGACTTCTTCGGGATTCCTTCTGGGAAGCGCGAGGCTACCCTTTTTCGCGAGGCCGCTGCCCACGACCGCACATTGAAGAAAGCTGCGAAGTCCTCAACAGTAGCCCCCGAAGTGCCAGTTGGTCAGAAACGCAAATGAGGTGCATCGAGGGGAGGCCGTCGTGGTCGTGGTCGCGATCGTGGCACTGCTGTTTCGGAAACAGTTAAAGCAGGATCCAATGTTGGATCAGAGAAAAGTGCAGATGACCGTGAAGATAGCAATGCTGGTAGTGGCAGTGGCAATTTTATTGACCAAGCTTTTGGTGTTTCTCCCGGGAAAAATGATGGTGGCAGCGACTCAGGAGGTACAGCAGCCCCTTCGGGCAGGCCTCCTTACAATCTGGAATATAGTGACTTCGAGGCTAATTGTCGGTGATATTATCTCCGGCAGTCTTCCACGGGGTAGCCCACGGAAGTGATTTGTATTGCAGGGAAGATCGCAAAGATCGGAAGCAAGATGGTTAGATGGACAGACACAGGGGTTTAGACAGGTTCGGGCCGTCGACTCGACGTAATACCCTACGTCCTGTTTTGGGGTGTTGTATTGCGTGGATTTCGCTATGAGTTGAGATGAGATGTGTTGGGTTGTTTTTGAGGGGGTCCCTGCCCGCCTTATATATCGGGGGGCAGGGTTACAAGTCGGTTTGTAGCCGATCCTATCTCTAAGGATCCTTTCCTTCTTTACAATAATTCCTATTCCAACTAGAACTTCTCCTTCCAGATCCTTCCTTCGTGCGCCGACTTGTCCCGCACGTCTTCAGGTCCAGAACGGTGGGCTGGGCCGCCCCCTCTTGGTGGGCTGCCAGGCTTGCTCGTGAGGTACCCGGGTACTATATCCCCCACAGTAGCCCCCGAGCACTTCTTGGCCGATCGTTGGCTGTAATTGATCTGTCTTTTCTTGCATGATCCGAGTGCTCTCAAGTTGTCTAAGACCTCATCCGAGTGATTTCGAAGAAGATCCGAGTGGTTTCGAGGAAGATCCGAGTGCTTGCTCAAACGTTCCTGAAAACGATTCTTCAATTGTAGCCATAGTGAGGGAAAGAAGTGCTCTTTTTCACAACGCGACAGCGAAGTGAATACACTTAGCCCCCGAGCCTTGGGCAATTTTAGTATGAAATTGGCCAAGGGCCTTCAACTTTTCTCCATCGATACCTTGATCTTCAATGGTGTGCACCTCCAGGTGCACCCATTGGGTGTAGCCCCCGAGCCTTGAGCAGAATAGAATACTCTGGTCGAGGGTCAAAAATAAAATATTATGAATTTCTTCTTGAACTTAATCCATCAATGGTGTGCACCTCCAGGTGCACCCATTGGGTGTAGCCCCCGAGTCTTGATTCGACTCGGCACGATCGTGTCAAGACTCTGAAAGCCGTGGATCCTGACTGAACTTTTCAGCCCCCATGCCTCTGGGCATGGATTTCGGATAATCTTTTCGTTCTGGGGCTTTTTTGTTTCCCCTTCTTAAGGATTTTGTTCTCAAGTTCTTTGAACTCGGCGTGACTCCCGAGTCGTGTCCCACGACCCAGCTTGACCATATGGTAAGCCACCTTCTCACAAGATTTATACTTGTCAGCACTTGACCCAGTCTTCTGAGCGAATTTAGCGATAGTATCGCATGCCTTACGTAAAAATCAATTGCAAGGTTGCAATATTAATTGCAAAAATAAGTCTGGCCGTCGACTAATTTTAGCCTCACGACCGAGTGGTTTCTGCCCCTGAACACTAGCTCAGGAACCCACATATTTGTTAATTTTAACAAAACCGAAAGGTCGTGCCATATTTCAGCCCATTTAGGCCCATCAATCCCGTAAAGTCCGTTGTTTCCTAGGGAAACTAACGGTTGCCTTATTGAAGCCAGAATATCGCGAGATATCGCGACTCCATACCGCATCTTTGAATTCAAAGCGACGGGACGTGCCTGCGTCGGTTGAGTTCCCGAGACACGCATCGCGCCGCGCGCGGGAGGAACGGTTCATTCCATTATAAGCCATCCCCTGCCGCAATCTTCTTCCTTTCCTCGCCATTTGCCTTCCCAGCGCTCAAGTTCTCCTCCACGCTCGAGAGCAAACCCTAGATCCATTCTCGCAACTTCCATCCTCAATCCTCAGCCCCCACTTGCTGCCATGGCGCCGAAGAGGAGGGAAGCCCCGAAGCGGAAGGAGAGGTCGCCAGGAAGGGCTCGGTCGGTCAGAGCCAAGGCCGCCGTCGACGTCCCCGTGGATCGCGCCGCCGAGTGGAGGGAGTCCATCACCACCACCAGGCGCCTCGAGCAGCACGTCATCGACGGCATCCTCCCAGACCAGCAAACCGCCGAGTGGCGCGCAGCCTCCGATGAGTCTTTCCCCACCCCAAATTCCTCTGATTTGGTGGTGTTCGAATCTTTTCTTCTGCGCGGCTTTGGCGTGCCCGCGCACCCTTTTCTCCGCGGGCTGCTGCATTTCTACGGGATCAGTCTCTGCGCGCTGAATCCCAATTCCATTCTTCACATTGCCATCTTCATCAACCTCTGTGAGGCCTATCTTGGGATAGAGCCTCACTTCAATCTTTTTCTCCATCTTTTCCTTTTGAAACCTTATCCTGGAACCGAGTGCCCGCGAGTAGTCGGAGGCGCCGGATTCCAACTCCGTGAGGGTCGAACCCAGGAGTATTTTGATATTCCTTTTCCTACCTCCAACAAAGGGTGGCAGTCCTGAGTGGTTTTACGTAGGAAACCACTCGCCTGCCATCTCTCCTGAAATCGATTCACGTCCTGTTCCCTCCCAGTCCTGGACTTCTCTTCCCAAAGAGAGTGAGATGGACGAGGTTCGGGAATTGCTGGATTTCATAGCCCAGCTGAAGGATAGAGGGTTGACTGCCGTAGGAGTGGCAGCCAACTTCGTGCTGCGCCGGATCCAGCCCCTCAAGCAGCGGGCTCATCCGGCGTATGAATACTACGCCGAGGGGGACAACACGCGTGAAGCCCCCGAGCGTGTTGACAAGGGCCAAGCCGCAGCTCGGCTTGGCAAATTCTTTGTGTCAGGGACTTCCCTGCGGACTACTGATTGTCCTCCGGCGTACAACTTATCGAATCCACTGCCCTGAGGTACTGAACCAATCTGTTGCTGTTTTATGTTTTCAATTCCACTCATTGGGTGTAATCTCAGTAAAGAACTGAACCCAACTTTTGCAGGGTCGAGCTGCTTTTGTGTCTATCCCTCCTTTGCCTGAGATGCCGAAGGGAGTGGATCAGCCGGCTCCGCGCAGAGCCGGTGCTGTTGAAGAAGCAGTCGGAGGAAGCGAGAGTGACCTGCATGACTCAGATATCAGTCTGTCGTCCTTGCCTTCTCCAGACGTGCTATCTCCGAGTGGTGGGAAGGCTGCCCCTGTCCCGAAGAAGCGGAAGATTTCTGTTTCAACGGGGATCGTGATTGGGGATGCGCCGAGCCGTCGCCAACTCCTCCTCCCCGAGTCATCTGACTCGGATGAAGACGAAGCTGGTGGTGCCGGGTCGTCAATCCCGCCCCCAATTATCAGCTCGGAGCAGTCGCCCCTTGCCATAGTACCTCTGAGTACTGCAAGTTCGAAGGACCTTCCTTCCCCCACTCGGAGAGGAAAGCGCCCGAGAATGCGCGTATCTACTCTGTAAGTAACATTGTCAACCTTTGATTGACCTTTATGTTTTTCTGTGATTAATCCTTATGTGCTTTATCCTGCAGCACGCCGTCTGAGATCCCCTTTGCGGGTCCTGCGCCGCAGTCGGTCGGTGAGACAGAGATCCCAACAATCCAAGTGCCAGAGGTGTCGTCCCACTCGGCTGATCTTCTCAGCCATCAGCCTGTGGGTCCGCCACCAGAGTCGCTGCGAGCACCAACCCCACCTCCGCCGAGTCGTGCACCAGCGTCGCCGACCACACTGCCAGTTCCGCAGGGCAGCCCCCAGCCTGCTCCTGTGGTTGAACAGACTGCTGCGGTGGAGGAGCCCCAGGCTGCAGGGGTCGAAGTCGCTCCTGCGGCGGTCGTCGCTCCAGGTGGTGGTGCTCCCATGACTCCTCTAGCGGAGTTCATGTCACTCCATCGTCGTATGGGCCAAATAGCCGAGGTATTTCCTGAGTCACTTTGCTTGTTTAGATTGAGTACCGAGTGGTACACTTATTTGTTGTGTCATCTAACTATCTTTTGCAGGACTTAGCTGCTGATGCCGAGGCAAAATCTTCGGCGATTCAAGAGCTTTCTTCTGCAGCCGCTAAGGCCGACTCCTTGGTGGCCCGAGTGGCTGAACTCGAAGCTGCTGCGACCCAACACCAGGCCGAGTTGGAGGAAGCCCGGCGCACCAATCGCGATCTTCGCGGAGAGGTGGAGCAGGCTAAACTCAACGAAGCCCAGGCCGCGCATGAGCTTAGAGGTATGTTATTCTCTGTTTGTTTTTGTGTCAGACGTGAATATATTATCCAGATCTAACATTCTGTAGATTACCGGTACCGGATTATGGCCCAATTTGCAGAGCTCACTGCCAAGGTGGCTCGACTGCAGGGCGAGGCGGAGGCACTGCGCGCCGAGAAGATCGCGCTGGAGGATGCTGTCCGAGTGGTAGCGAAGGAGATCGAGCCGGAGGCAGCATCATCTTCGGCTTCTAACCTCGACCGCGTTCGGGCGCTTCCACGCTTCTTCCGGCGACAGCTTTGCTCCATCAGCCAAGCCAGCTGTGGGCATGTCCTGGCGGTGCTCAAGTCTCTGTTCCCAGCATCGAATCTGGAGCCACTCGGCAGCGGATACGCTGCTGGCACCTCCGAAGATGATGTGAGCAGACTGCTCCTTGAAGTCGAGCCGATCGCCAATGTCCTGTCCAAGGACGTTGTCGACGACTCTGATGATGCGGCCCCCTCTGGTGTTGGTGACCTTGCAGTGTAATTTTCATAGAATATTTGTAGTATCTGGTAGAAGTAATACTTTTGAACAATGTTTAAGCTTTTGCTATTGTATATAAGTTTTTATGGGACTACTACTCCCTTTCTTTCTGCGCTGGCCTTAATTTCTGAGTGGTTGACCTGTTACGGAGTAGATTAGCCTCGTTGGTCTCAATCTCGTGCCGCAGAGTCTTTGTCGTGCATTTAGAGCTTTGACTTGGCGAGTACTTTCCCCCTCGATTTAAAGTTTGTGCCACTCGTACTTTATGTGCGTGACGCGAAAGAGGAAATTCGAGTAGTAGATATAGATGGGATATGAAATCAACTTTATTGATAACTCATATTATAGAACTGCCGAGTCGTGACTGGGGATAATTACCCTCCAAAATCACTTGGAAAAACAAATAACTGAATCAGGCGTAGAAACGCTGTAGGTGCTCGATGTTCCATGGATTTGGGATGTCTACGCCTTCTTCCGTCATGAGGCGATATGAGCCTGGGCGACTCACTGACTTGATGATGTATGGCCCCTCCCAAGGGGACGCAAGCTTGTGCGCACCCTTAGTATCTTGCTTCCTCCTCAATACCAAGTCGCCTGCTTCAAAAGATCTCTGTTTGACAGTTCGATCATGATACCGTCGCAGGACCTGAGCGTAACGCGCGGCTTGGATCTGGGCAGCCAATCTCTTCTCCTCGATGCTATCGAGATCTTCAATGCGCGCCACTTGCGCGTCGTATTCATCATAGAACTCCACTCGGGGAGAGCCGTATGCGAGGTCCGTTGGTAGTATAGCTTCCGAGCCGTAAACCAGAAAGAACGGGGTTTGCTTCGTGGCACGACTCGGCTGGGTGCGCAGCCCCCAGACTACAGCTGGTAACTCCTTGATCCATCGTCCATCGTACTGCTTCAGCTGCTTGAATATCCGGGCCCTGAGCGCCTTGATTATTTCGCCATTGGCTCTTTCAACCTGGCCATTGGCCGTTGGGTGCGCCACGGATGCAGGGCATAGCTTGATGCTCCTCTCGCTGCACCAGTCTTTAAACTCCTGCGCCACGAAGTTCGTACCATTATCTGTAATGATACGATTTGGGACTCCGAAGCGGTGGGTGATGTCGGTGAAGAACTCGATGGTCTTGACTGCCGTGTGCTTTCTGACTGGTTTCACCTCGATCCACTTGGTGAACTTGTCGATAGCTACTAGGACATGGTCAAAACCACCAGGAGCCTTCTTGAATGGACCAATCATGTCCAAGCACCAACAAGCGAAGGGCCAGGACATTGGTATGGTCTGCAGCTGTTGTGCGGGTGCGTGTATTTGCCTTGCAAAATACTGACACCCTTTGCAGTGTCGCACAATATTTTCTGCGTCTGCTACAGCAGTCGGCCAGTAGAAACCAGACCGGAAGGCTTTACCAACGATGGTTCTAGCCCCGGCGTGATTACCACAGATTCCTTTGTGTATGTCAGTCAAGAGCTCAACACCCTCTGCGCGACTCACGCACTTTTGGAGAATTTGAGAAGCTCCAGATCGACGATACAACTTGTCTTCGATGATGACGTAGCTTTCACTGCGCCGCACGATTTGTTCGTGGAGCGAGTTCAGATCCTTATCATCTGCGACCTCTGTGGGCAATATGCCACTGTCAAGATAGTCGATGATTTGGGTCCTCCAGTCCAACGCTTCGTCTACCACTAATGTGGCTGACTCCGAGGATTCTCCGACTTGTTGTTCCGCGACAGTACCATCCGGGTTTATCTTGATAGATGGTTTGACAAGATCTTGTATAAAGACTCCGGGTGGGACGCCTTCACGGGTGGACCCCATCTTAGCAAGCTCATCAGCTGCCTTGTTATGGTCGCGCACCACGTGATGGAACTCTAAGCCATAGAATTTCCCTTCTAGTTTCCTGATTTCTTCGCAGTAAGGTCCATCTTCTCGTTGGTCCTGGACCAGTCCTTGTTTACCTGGTTTATGACCAGGGCAGAGTCCCCGCGTACCATCAGGCGTTTGATACCCAAAGATACTGCGATGCGAAGACCGTGCAAGGCTGCTTCGTACTCGGCTGCATTGTTGGATACTGGGAACATGATTTGAAGGACATATTTTAATTCCTGTCCGCTTGGAGAGATCAGGAGTACGCCTGCGCCACCTCCTTTGATCTGGAGGGAGCCATCAAAGTACATCTCCCACTACTCAACTATCTCATCGTCAGCCGGAGCTTGGTTCTCTGTCCAGTCTGCTACGAAGTCAGCCAAGACCTGAGACTTGATAGCAGTACGTGGAACGAAGGTTATGTGGTGAGCGGCCAATTCTATTGACCACTTGATGATTCGGCCGCTGGCGTCTCGGTTATGGAGAATTTCCCCTAAAGGATTTTCACTCACAACCGAGATTGGATGGGCCTCAAAGTAATGCTTCAGCTTTCTTGCTGAGATAAGAACTCCGTAGAGTAACTTCTGCACATGAGGATAGCGTACCTTGGATACGGTCAGGACCTCGCTGACGAAGTAGACTGGTCGCTGAACTCCATATGCATGTCCTTCTTCAGGACGCTCGACCACTAGTACCGTGCTAACCACTCGGGGAGTAGCAGAGATGTAGAGGTAGAGCTGTTCTCTTGGTTGAGGTGGGACGAGGATGGGCGGACTCTGCAGGTAATCTTTGAGTTCCTGGAAAGATTGCTTCGCCTCGTCATCCCACACGAACTTGTCCTGCTTCTTGAGCAGCTTGAAAAAAGGCAATCCGCGAACGCCGAGTCGTGATATAAAACGACCGAGCGCTGCCATGCATCCAGTAAGCTTCTGCACATCCTTCTGACAGGTTGGTGGTAGCATCTTGGTGATGGCCGTGATCTTCTCGCGATTTGCCTCGATCCCGCGGTTGCTGACCATGAAGCCGAGTAGTTTACCTGAGGGTACTCCGAAGACACACTTTTCCAGGGTTGAGCTTCCACCGGAATACACGTAGGCGTTCGAAGACCTTTGTCAGATTCCCTATCATGTCCTCGGGGTTCATGATCTTGACCACGATGTCGTCAATGTAGGCTTCTACTATGTCTGGGATCAATTGATCCAGACATGCTTGGATCGTCCTCTGGTAGGTTGCACCTGCGTTCTTCAGACCGAAGGCCATTGTGTTGTAACAAAAGGCACCGAACGGCGTGATGAACGCGGTCTTTATCTGATCTTCCAGCTTTAGGCCTATCTGGTGATAGCCTGAGTAGCAATCGAGAAAGCAGAGCAGGGCGGAGCCTGCCGTGGAGTCAACGACTTGATCGATGCGGGGGGGAACGAAGGGGTCTTTAGGGCAAGCTTTGTTGAGATCTGTTTAATCGACGCACATTCTCCAATCATTATTATTCTTTTTTCTTACAAGAACTGGGTTAGCTAACCAGTCGGGGTGGAACACCTCCTGAATAAAACCAGCAGCTAGCAGCTTTGCAATCTCTGCCCTAATCGCCTCCTTGCGGTCCTGCGCGAATCGACGAAGCCTCTGCTTAATCTGTTTGGCAGTCGGATTGACCTTCAAGGAGTGCTCGACAAGTTCCCTTGGGACACCTGGCATATCAGATGGTTTCCACGCGAATATGTCGGCGTTTTCCCTTAGGAATTTGACGAGCACTTCTTCCTATTTGGGGTCCAACTCTGCCCCGATGATCGCCGTCTTCTTCGGGTCATCTAGGTCCAGCGAGATCCTCTTCAACTCCGTCTCCTTGCTTGGCGTGATGGCTTCTCTTGCTGGCCTCTTGGCGGGGATCTCCAAAGAGTCCTTGTCCACCTCCTGAGATGCAGCCAGTACTTGCTCCATGCGCTTGGACATGTCCAGGGCAGCTGCCGCGTTGAGGGTCTCCTGTTCGCATGTGTAAGCGACTCGGATGTCCCCCAAGATGGTGATTACGCCTTTGGGTCCTGGCATCTTGACCTGCAAGTAGACATAGTGAGGGATCGCCATGAACTTGGCGAGCGCCGGCCTCCCGAGGATGGCGTGATATGCAGTTTCAAAGTTCGCCACCGTGAACTGCATATGCTCGGTCCGGTAATTGTTCCGGTCTCCGAAGGTAACGGGCAATGTGATGTGCCCGAGTGGTTCCGCCCCCTCTCCCGGTATCAAACCGTAGAACGCGGATTGGGGGGACGTAGGTCGAGAGTAGTCAGGCCGAGCTCCTTCAATGTGTTAATGTTGGCACTCCTTAGCCTAACTAAAATCCGCAAGCGCACGGAGTCCGATGTAGCCTTTCACCAGGGGAGTAAGAACCTGGATATCGAATCCAAGGAACGGCAGACGCGACTAGCCTAGAACTTTTCTAACCGGATCCGCCAAGGAGAAAAAGGATAAATGGGTAGAGAGCTTGACTTTAGTTAGCTACTCGTTACCCCAGACAAACTATCGATACCTAACCTGATCTGCTTCGACGGCTAGAACGGGAAGAACTCAGAACAGGGGTGAGAGAGGGGTTCTTCCGGGCTCAGCACTACTGTTATGAGTGCACCCGAACGTGGTGGAATACAAAGGACGGACAGGGCTGTCACCACCTGCCGCCTACCACTGCAGTTCCGTGGGGTGCAACACAACCTGAGATGACTAGCCAGCACAGGCACCACGCCTAAGCTTTCAGTCTCTGACCTCCACCCAACGCGAAGGGCTATAGAGGAAACCCCAAACAAGAGTCGCTGTCACTCGCGCAGACTCAGGTACCCGCAGATCAAAGATAAATATGATAACTTGCTGAAAGTAAGTTGTAAACTAGCGAAGTACTAAAGACAAGGGACCGAGGACTTACTGAAGATAACTCCTGAATATATTCCTCGGGGGCGGAAATGTCGAGACGAGACCGAGAGAGAAATCCCGGACTCTCTCTACAAAGCTCGGCTGTCACCCGAGCAACTCACCCACTCTCTCCCTACTCTACTCTAAAGATGAGAACTCAAACTCACTAAGCTACTCTTCTCTCCTTTGGATGAATTGATGGATGATCTCTCAAGGTGAGGAAGGGTCCCTTTTATAGCTTCCAGGGGCGGTTGCAGGCGTCAAGTGTAAGCTAATGCTCTGCTTAACTGCCACGCGAAGGGGGACATGTGGCAGCCTCTGGGGGAGGCCGGCCGGCCTAGGCCAGGCCGATCGGCCTGGCCTTGCTGCCCCGTGGCACCGCCTTCTTCAGGGACGCTCTGGATTACACCCTGAGGTCGGTAACGGTTGCGTTGGATTGAAGCTGTCCGAGAATCCCATGTTGGTGGGCCCTTCAATCTATGCAAATGTAGCTTAGGCCTTTCGGTTCTTTGGATCAAACCGACGTTGATCGCACGTCTCATGATCATCTGACTTGTGTTTGTGATCATCTGGATCAAGGACGTGGCAAATGGCCATAGAAGGGGGCCGGCCGGCCTGGCATAGGCCGGCCGGCCTGGCTTTGTGTCAATTCTGGCTCCTCTTTTGCTTGCTTGCTCCTACACTCACAAATTATACAAAACTTGTAGAACTCATTAGAAATAATCAATTTTACTTTGTTATGAGCAAGGTGAGCCTGAAATGTGATGGAATGTTGGTGGTGAAACCGTATCGTAACGACCACAAACACGCCCCCCTACCTGAACTTTACTAGTCCCTTAGCAAAGAGTGAATTAAACAACCGGGACTTTCGCAAGGTCAGGGTCATGAGTTCAAGGTATACACAAGTCATATTTCTGAGTTTTCTTTCATACCTTGGATTCTGGTGGCTAACACCCTCATCTTCATCAATTGAGTCTTAGAACAACTCATTGATTGGTCAAGCACTTCTTCCTCTTGGCATTTGGAGTTTTTCGATAATTTTATAATGAAAACGAGGCATTCCCTTGTTATTTCTCAACATCTCTCAATCACTCATAGTGTTTAGATCCTCACCTGGGCTTAGAATCAAGCCTCTCTATTTTATATGGTGGAGTTGTGGAGATGTTGCTCACTCTTCTTTATTTATTTTGCGAGATCGAAGAACTTGTCTAATCATTCCTACTACTCATACATCTTGGCCAAGTGCATGTGTACTTTAATGGTTGAGTCCTTGTTCAAGAATCTTTCATCTTTCCCCTTTCTCTTTCTTTTTTTTCTTTTTTTTTCTCTCTGAAGATAAGGAGTGTATCATTCCTTTCTTCATCATTTTTTTTTCAGGGGGATGAGGAGCTTTCGACAATTTGGACTTTATTTATGCTCGTGTACATGTATGGCCATGATGAACAAGGTAGCACGAACGTGAAGGCAAGTAATTCGAGCAAGCTCAAAATTTAGAAGGTAGCTATGTAGAAGTTTCAACTTGAACTTGGTATATGGCTCTGGATAGGACATTTCAAGTTGATGATAACAAGGGTTGCCTTAAATTTTATTTTCAAAAACAATCTCTAAAACCTTGAATCGGATGGCTCAACTTCTCAAATCATTATATCATAAGAATCAATTAACGAGAGTCAGGCGATCCTAATGAAAGTTCCAAGGCAATGAAATACATTCTCATGAAATATCACAAGTGTATCCAAGGTGTCATGCATAGGGGTTCAATTTCATGAATTTTGATCAAGTTTAAACATTATTTAGCCAGGAATTTTATTTGGATCAAAATCACGAAGAGGGCAAATGTAGGGGTTGCAAACCGTGTCCTGGAGTCGAGTCGACGATGTTGGCCACAGGGCCCAGGCCGATCGGCCCAGTAGAGGCCGGCCGGCCTGGCCTTGCAGCCAAACGTCCCGATTCAGGTTCCCCGTTCATGTGATTCGCGAGATTACGCAGTGGGCACGGGATCTCCTCGAACGGCTTCAGCAAGGGGCCGGCCAGCCTGGCCTAGGCCGGCCGGCCTGGCATTGTGCCAGGTCTGGTCGTGCCTTGGCCAGTGACCAGTACAGCTCCTGTACATCGTTTTTCTACGTGCTTCACTGAAAAATTAGTCTGAGGGTTTGGTTGGCACACAAGTGTGCACCAACCATTCATTTTATTTTTTCTTTTATATATGAGCCTCTTCTTTAAAATAAATCAATTTATTTCACTCAAACTTAGGGAAAACAAATGTGGTGGTGCTGCATACAAGGAAAAATGAATGAAGAAATCAAAAAGGGAAATCTAAACTAGCACCCAAAATTCTAAACTAATTCTAAACCTAACTAATCCTCCTTCGGGCGGTAGAGGTGTTCATTGCCGGTTGCCTTCGCGAGGCGCTTGACCTTGGAGGCCATCGCCTTGCGAAGGATCTCTATCTTATCATCGGCCTCCATTTGCCCGATCACCGCCTCCGCCACGCGCTCATCCATGTTGTTGACCCTCAGCTGCAGCGCGGCGAGCTTCCTCCTCAGCACCTCTACGTCCTCCTCCTCCTCGTCGGACCACTCCATCAGTCCGGGAGGTCCTTGGATCGAAGGGGGCATCATGAAACGCTTCCTCCCCTCGTCGGGCTTCTTAGGGGCTAAGAAAAGCCCCTTCCCGATGCCTGGCCCTTCCCGGCGTGGAGGGCTAGGACTCCCCGGGGTGTACTGTGGTGAGAACCCCGGTGAGGTGGAGATGAAGAGCGGCACGATCTCCTTCTTGAGCGGCGAGGAGATGGGGCGCTTCCCGATGGCCTTCTTCGGGGACAAGAGTCCCGTGGTTAGCCTTCGGGGCGTCTTGGGCTGCGAACTCCCCTGACCCTCCTCCTGAGGATCACGGAGGGAGGCCCTGCCCAAAGGCGAGCCAGAGAGGCGGCGAGGGGAGGCCGGCCGGCCTGCCCCAGGCCGATCGGCCTGGTAGTGTGGCCGCCGGGCCTCCGGCTGCGCTGCGACGACGTCGACGAACGCCGCCCTCTCAATGATTTGGACGCTGCTGGAGTTGGAGGATCCCGGTGTCCCTTTCAAGGACTCGGACGGGGAACGGCTGCCGTGAGAGGCCGAATTGGAGTTGTGGTGGCTGGATTGCGAGGCCATGGCTGAGATCTCTCAAAGGAAGGAACGTTTCTGGAGAAGAAGGCTCGAGTGTTCTGAGGGAGAAGAAGAGCGGGGGCCTTTCGTTTTAAAACGACGCTCCTCCCTTCGAAACCCCACAGATTCTCGGAAAGGATAGCACAGAGACTCATTCAAACGAGGAGCGTCTCGAGTCGTGCCGGTGCTGGGCCGGTCGGCCTGGCTGGGCTGGTCGACCTGGGTGAGGCCGGCCGGCCTGGCCTTGTCCCGAGAGCCCACGAAATTTTTCGTGCATGATTCCTTTGCTCTTCTACCAGAAAATCTTTGTGGTTTGGCTAGAAAAAGTTTAAGAAAATGAAAAGAAAAATAGAAAAGGGAAATCTATCCTAGATAAGGGTCATTTTTAGGTCCCGCCCGGACCTGGACTAGGTATCTCGGTTAGCTCGTAGACGTCCATCTCTCTGAGCTCCGGCATTTCGGATTCGAGAAATATTTTCAATCTTTGGCCATTGGCCTCTGGAGGGTTATCGCGCCATGATCGGCGGCATCTAAGACTCTAAAAGGACCTTCCCACTTACTTCTAAGCTTACCATGACCAAACAAGCGAATGCGGGAGTTAAAGAGTAATACCTGATCTCCCGCTTTGAAATGCTTGATCTTGATGCGCTTGTCATGCCATCTTTTTGTTCTTTCTTTATATAGCTTGGCATTGTGGTAGGCCTTTTCCCTCCATTCATCCAGCTCGGCCAATTGCATTCTTCTTTTGAGTCCGGCCGTCTGGAGATCCATGTTCCACCTCTTGATCGCCCAATGGGACTTGAATTCTAGCTCAACCGGTAAGTGGCATGTCTTGCCATATACCAGCTGGTAGGGAGTCATCCCTATCGGTGTTTTGAACGCTGTTCTATATGCCCAAAGTGCTTCCGGTAATTTTCGCTTCCACCCTGTCCCCATTGCATTGACCGTCTTTTGCAGAATGTTCTTGATTTGTTTGTTTGATGTTTCTGCTTGCCCGCTGGTCTGGGGGTGATAAGGTGTAGCCACTCGGTGGTCTACTCCTAAGTCGCTTAGGCACTTCCGGAACGTCTTGTCGATGAAGTGTGATCCTCCATCACTGATCACGACTCGAGGTACTCCAAAACGGGGAAAGATGATCTCTTCGAACATCTTCCTTGAATGTTTCGAGTCGGCTGCCGTGCACGGAAGTGCCTCCACCCATTTGGAAACATAATCGACTGCCACCAGGATATACTCACACTGCTCGGATGCAGGGAAAGGACCCATAAAGTCTATTCCCCACACATCGAAAATCTCCAACTGAAGGTTATTTTGCAGTGGCATAGCATCACGGGCGTTGATATTCCCGTGTCTCTGACACCTGGCACATCTCCGTACGAATTCCTTAGCGTCTCCATACATGGTTGGCCAGAAGAATCCACTCTGCCAAACCTTTGCATGGGTTCGGAAAAGTCCGTAGTGTCCTCCGTATGGTGATGAATGGCAACGATCAAGGATCTTATGTGTTTCCTCATGAGGGATGCATCGTCGGAGTAACCCGTCAGCACAAACTTTGAACAGATAGGGGTCATCCCACAGGTGAAATCTGCTGAGGTAGATTAGCTTCTTTTTGTCTTCTCCTGGAGGCACATATCCAGTCACCATGAAGTTTACCAAGTTTGCGTACCATGGACTGGATGTGGTGACCTTGAGGAGAGTATCATCTCTGAGATAGTCATTGATCGGAAGATCCGACCCTTGAACCTGCATTCTTGAGAGATGATCTGCCACACAATTATCTGTCCCCTTCTTGTCTCGTATTTCTAGATCAAACTCTTGAAGGAGCAGAATCCAACGGATGAGTCGTGGCTTGGCATCTTTCTTGGTCAAGAGGTACTTTAGTGCAGCATGGTCTGTGTATACTATCACCTTGGCACCAACCAAGTAAGATCTGAACTTGTCCATGGCAAACACCACTGCCAGGAGTTCCTTCTCCGTTGTCGCGTAATTCAACTGAGCTCCGGTCAATGTCTTGCTTGCATAAGATATAGCGTAATGCTGTTTATCCTTGCATTGACCGAGCACTGCCCCGACTGCATAGTCGCTAGCGTCGCACATGATCTCGAATGGAAGATTCCAATCGGGCGGTTGTATGATGGGAGCTGAGATAAGTGCCTTCTTGAGGGTGTAGAAGGCGAGAAGGCAATCTTCGTCGAAGTTGAAGGGTGCTTCTTTAGCCAGGAGGCTTGTAAGAGGTCTGGCTACCCGAGAGAAATCCTTGATGAATCTTCGGTAAAAGCCAGCATGACCCAGAAAACTTCGCACACCCTTGACATTCGTCGGGGGTGGTAGTTGCTCGATAACTTCTATTTTTGCCTTGTCAACTTCTATTCCTCTTTCTGACACCTTGTGTCCCAGCACAATTCCTTCTCTGACCATGAAGTGACACTTTTCCCAATTTAGGATAAGGTGATGCTCTTCGCACCTCTTGAGAACTCTTTCCAAGTGCTCAAGACAGTTATCGAAGGTTTTACCATAGACGGTAAAGTCATCCATGAATACTTCCATGATCTGTTCGATCAGGTCATAGAATATCGCCATCATACACCGCTGAAATGAAGCAGGTGCATTGCATAGGCCGAAAGACATCCGCCTGTAGGCGAATGTTCCGTAGGGGCAGGTGAAGGTAGTCTTGCTCTGATCATCGGGATGAATGGGAATTTGATGATAACCAGAGTATCCATCAAGGAAGCAGAAAAATGAGTGGTTTGCCAACCGCTCAAGCATTTCGTCGATGGTCTGAGGACTTGGGGTGTTCGAGCACTTCCTCTATGATCGGAGGAGGCGGATCGAATGTGAGGGCGAGTAGTGGCTGTTTGTCTGTGGGGGTTGTTGGTGGTGTTGGTGGGTCGTCGAAGACGCCAGTGTACTCGGTAGAGTTGAGAACCTTTTCCAAGATTTCTCGTACCTCATCCACTGTCTTGTATAGCACTGACCCTGCGGAGGTGATGTTCAAGAACTGTGCACTCTCCGGCTTCAATGCACCAACAAAATGCTGCATAAGCATTTCCTCTGGAATGTTATGCGGTGGCCCTGAGTTGGCCAATTTTATGAACCGCTCCCACGTGGCTCCAAGTGACTCATTGCCTTGCTGATATGTCATCAACTCAACTCTGAGTTTCAAGATCTTGGAGACAGGGTAAAAGAACAGACAAAACTCGTCCTTCAACTTGATCCAATCTCCGCTAAATCCCCTTGCAGTCCGGTCGTACCAAGATTTTGCATTTCCCATCAGAGAAAATGGGAAAAGTTTCCATCGGATAGTGTCTTGGTTTACGCCGGGTATAATCAGAAGAGAGCAATTCTCCTCGAAAACCTGCAAGTGAACATAGGGACTTTCGTCCTTCGTTCCACCGAAAGACTGTGCACGAACCATGGCAACGAGACTAGGACGGATCTCGAAGCCATGAGGTGGTATGGGGTGGCAAGATGAAGGCGGTTCCAAATACTCGCTAGATGGAACCGTCGGGTAACTAGGAGAAAACTCCATGTGGTAGATGGTTATGGGGGTAAAAGTGTACGGCTAAAAAGATCCTACACTAGTGTTGCTACCGTTCCCCGGCAACGGCGCCAGAAAAGCTTGTTGGCACTCCTTAGCCTAACTAAAATACGCAAGCGCACGGAGTCCGATGTAGCCTTTCACCAGGGGAGTAAGAACCTGGATATTGAATCCAAGGAACGGCAGACGCGACTAGCCTAGAACTTTTCTAACCGGATCCACCAAGGAGAAAAAGGATAAATGGGTAGAGAGCTTGACTTTAGTTAGCTACTCGTTACCCCAGACAAACTATCGATACCTAACCTGATCTGCTTCGACGGCTAGAATGGGAAGAACTCAGAACGGGGTGACAGAGGGGTTCTTCCGGGCTCAGCACTACTGTTATGAGTACACCCGAACGTGGTGGAATACAAAGGACGGACAGGGCTGTCACCACCTGCCGCCTACCACTGCAGTTCCGTGGGGTGCAACACAACCTGAGATGACTAGCCAGCACAGGCACCACGCCTAAGCTTTCAGTCACTGACCTCCACCCAACGCGAAGGGCTATAGAGGAAACCCCAAACAAGAGTCGCTGTCACTCGCGCAGACTCAGGTACCCGCAGATCAAAGATAAATATGATAACTTGCTGAAAGTAAGTTGTAAACTAGCGAAGTACTAAAGACAAGGGACCGAGGACTTACTGAAGATAACTCCTGAATATATTCCTCGGGGGCGGAAATGTCGAGACGAGACCGAGAGAGAAATCCCGGACTCTCTCTACAAAGCTCGGCTGTCACCCGAGCAACTCACCCACTCTCTCCCTACTCTACTCTAAAGATGAGAACTCAAACTCACTAAGCTACTCTTCTCTCCTTTGGATGAATTGATGGATGATCACTCAAGGTGAGGAAGGGTCCCTTTTATAGCTTCCAGGGGCGGTTGCAGGCGTCAAGTGTAAGCTAATGCTCTGCTTAACTGCCACGCGAAGGGGGACAGGTGGCAGCCTCTGGGGGAGGCCGGCCGGCCTAGGCCAGGCCGATCGGCCTGGCCTTGCTGCCCCGTGGCACCGCCTTCTTCAGGGACGCTCTGGATTACACCCTGAGGTCGGTAACGGTTGCGTTGGATTGAAGCTGTCCGAGAATCCCATGTTGGTGGGCCCTTCAATCCATGCAAATGTAGCTTAGGCCTTTCGGTTCTTTGGATCAAACCGACGTTGATTGCACGTCTCATGATCATCTGACTTGTGTTTGTGATCATCTGGATCAAGGACGTGGCAAATGGCCATAGAAGGGGGCCGGCCGGCCTGGCATAGGCCGGCCGGCCTGGCTTTGTGTCAATTCTGGCTCCTCTTTTGCTTGCTTGCTCCTGTACTCACAAATTATACAAAACTTGTGGAACTCATTAGAAATAATCAATTTTACTTTGTTATGAGCAAGGTGAGCCTAAAATGTGACGGAATGTTGGTGGTGAAACCGTATCGTAACGACCACCAACAGTTAGCAAAGAGGATGTTCAGGCCACTGCCACCGTCGACTAGCACCTTGGTTAGCTGAACGTTGCGGATCGTCGGAGCTACTACCAAGGCGTGGGATCCGGGCTTCGGTATGAAGTTTGGGTGATCCTCCCGGGTGAAGGTGATCAGAACTTCCGACCACTTGAGGTACTCTGGTACCGGTGGCTCCCTCGCGTGCATGACTTGGCGATGGGTGAGCTTCTGCTGGCGCTTCGTCTCGAATTCCGGCCCGCCGTAGATCATGCGGACCACTCGGTCGGCTTCCTGGAAGTCGTCGCCGGGCTCGTCGGTCCGCCTGTCGTCTCGTGGGGAACCATCGTTCCTCTTTCTGTAGGGAGGGCCTCTGTTGCCCCCAGTGAAGGCTCGCTTGAGCCCGTAGCACTCTCGTGCCGAGTGCTTGTGCTTATGGTATGGACATTGCTCATCGAGCATGCGCTGGAAATCCTCTGGAGTTACCCGGCCTCTGGGCCGGTCCAGAGTGGCGACCATATCTCCCTCGCTCTTCTTCTTGCGAGGGTGACTGTCGCTGCGACGATGGTCGTCGTGTCGGTCGTCGTCTTCGCGGCAGTCGCGCTTGCGGGTTGTCTTGTTCTCTTCTTCCCAGCGATTCTTGAGCTGGCTGAGCTGTTCCTTCTCCGCAATCTCCGCGTCCGCCCATGTGCTAGCGACCCGGAACATGTCATTGACAGTCGCGGGTGGCTTCCGAGTCCACTTGTGGATCGGTCTTCCATCGGAGATGCCGTTCTGGAAGGCTGTCATAACCTCCTGATCGGTCACGTCCGTAATGGAGTTGCGCTTCTCCGAGAACCTGCGTACGAAGTCGTGCAGAGTCTCGTTCTTGCACTGTCTTATCTGGCCGAGGAGCCGCTTGCTCCCGGGCCTCTCCCAGGTACCGAGATAGTTACCGACAAAGAGCGCGGTAAGCTGATCCCAGTTGTCGATGGCGTCTTGCGGGAGTCCTGCCAGCCAGTTGCGGCAGTCCTTGGTGAGCATGATGGGAAGGTAATTCGCCATCACGTCTTCATCGCCGCCGGCCGCTTGTACGGCGGTGTAGTAGATCTGAAGCCATTGAGATGGATCAGATTTTCCATCGTACTTGTCGATATCCGACAGCTTGAAGCCTCTAGGCCATGTCACGCTCCTCAAGCGCTCGGTGAACGACTGGAATCCGCCGATCCGACCTCTAGGGCGGGAATTACTCGGACCCGAGCCGTCTGTTGTTCTTGGGGAAGTGCTCTCCCTCCTGCGATCCCGATCCCTGGGCGGGGAACGGGTCCTCCGATAGTTCCGAGTCCTGGGTGGAGTTCGGTCCCGTCGGTAAGTTCTGCTGCGCGGTGGAGTTCGCTCCCTTGGCGGGGTCAACCGCCTGCGTGGGGGAGCCGCTCGTCCTCGTGGTGGAGTGCGACCGCCGTCGTTGCCGTGCCTTGGGCTACCGGAGGGGTCAGAGTAGTCTGATTCCGTTGAGTAGCCGCTCCTGTTGGAGTTACGACGGGGATTTCCATGATCCCGATCGTATTCTTCGCGTCGTCGGATTTCTTCGCGATGACGCTCCTCGGTGCTGTTGCGGATGACGTCCCTCGCGTCTCGATCTCTGTTGATCGTGGTGCGAAGGTCTTCGTCACGATCCGATCCACCGCTGGCCCGGCGTCTAGACGGACCGGGCTCAGAAGCGATCGTGTTTGCTCTGCCCTACATCTGGTGGACCTGGACGGAGGCGGCCTGCACGAAAGCCCTTACCTTTTCCAGGCCTGGAGTGCTGGGTGGCAGCCGACTGTTTTCCTCGTTGATGGTGACGAGGTTCTGGACCGGCGTCTCGTAGACGTCGTATCCGTTGTACTCGAACATGCCGTCGCGCATCAGGTTTCGGCTGCTCCTCCTGTCGTGCCGATCCCGATGACGACGGTGATCCTCCGAACGTGGTTCTTGGAGTCGAGCGGTGCCAGATCCTGATGTAGTGGCCCCGTGTGGTTGTGCGGCTCTGCGAGTCGCCCGACTAGCGTTGCGTCCTCGACGCTGATCCCTGGCTTCAGTCGTTTCTTCAGCCGGAGTGACCTCATCTTCTGACATAGGGTTAGGTGGCGTCGCTGGTGCCACCATGTAGCAGTATGACCCAACTCCTTCTTGCACGAGGTAATCTTCCTCGGACTTGGAGAAGTCGGATGTGGGCGTGTAACGCTCCAAACTACTCGGAGTTAATTCTCCGAGTGATCCCAGCAGTTCTGGCTCCGTAGAGGCGTCGGACGCTGTGTAACCTTCCTGCAGGTCGTCCAGGATTGAGGGTCCCTGTGGGTTTGACTCGTAGGAGTCGCTCCCAGAGAGGGAATCATCCGCCTGGACGATGTCCTTCATCTTCTGCTTCTGAGCAAGCGCGCAAAAGCCAGGGGTCTGTTCGGTGATGACCTCAGGGCTCGGGACGCGCGTCGGTTGAGCGTTTACGCTCTGAGATGACTCGGCGATGCGACTCTCAGGAGCCGGATCGGAATCGAGTGGTTGTAGATCTGTTCCCGACTGGTTGGGCCTCGCGTTCAGCGATGGAATCAGCGGGGTAAAACCGGCACGATCAGATGCGATCGGACCGGATTGGGCCGTGACGGCCGAAGTCGGCGCCAGAGTGGAAACCTCCGTGGCGATCGTAGCTCCTGCCGCTTGGGTATCCAAGGCGGCGGCGGTGATGTTCCCGAACTGGATCTCGAATCCGTCGACGTCTGGGAGATTGCAGCTGTCCAAGATCTTGACGCGATCCATCAAGCTTACCAGATTAATCTCGGCGATACCCCCTACCTGGCGCGCCACTGTCGGTGATATTATCTCCGGCAGTCTTCCACGGGGTAGCCCACGGAAGTGATTTGTATTGCAGGGAAGATCGCAAAGATCGGAAGCAAGATGGTTAAGGTGGACAGACACAGGGGTTTAGACAGGTTCGGGCCGTCGACTCGACGTAATACCCTACGTCCTGTTTTGGGGTGTTGTATTGCGTGGATTTCGCTATGAGTTGAGATGAGATGTGTTGGGTTGTTTTTGAGGGGGTCCCTGCCCGCCTTATATATCGGGGGGCAGGGTTACAAGTCGGTTTGTAGCCGATCCTATCTCTAAGGATCCTTTCCTTCTTTACAATAATTCCTATTCCAACTAGAACTTCTCCTTCCAGATCCTTCCTTCGTGCGCCGACTTGTCCCACACGTCTTCAGGTCCAGAACGGTGGGCTGGGCCGCCCCCTCTTGGTGGGCTGCCAGGCTTGCTCGTGAGGTACCCGGGTACTATATCCCCCACACTAATAGTGACGACAATCGCGGAAAAAGGCCCGCTGCTAAGCTTTTGATGCTGATAGTGAGAAAAAAGAAATTTCTGCTTCTTTGAAGACTTCCGAAGAGAAATGTGCCATGCTGACTTCGGAAAACGAGTCACTTCGGAAGCTTATTGAGGAGCTGAAATCTCAAGCTGAACTCGGCAAGACTGCCGCCGAAGAGAAAAAGTGTGCTGATGACCTTGCTCTTAAGCTTGAGGCTAAATCTGCTGAACTCAAAGAACACTTTGCTTATCGCCAAGAAATGGAGAAAGGCATTGCTCAGGTGCACGACAACCTTGTGAAGTGTTTAAAAGACTACGGTCAAGCCCCCGAACCCCTCGATACTGAGGACTGTACCATTGAGGAGCTTTTTAACTGGCTGCGTGTGGATGCATCAAGTCTTTGAACAGCTGTGGGCGTGCATTTGGCGAGCTTAGTGCTGGGATCGCGGCTCACACTGTGTGTCATGCTATATGTGATTTGCTTCATGAAGATGCCGTGCATACCGAGCCCATCTTGGACAAGAGTGATTTAAAATCACTTTGGGATCCTAAATTTGAATGGCCCGTGGCCCAATCAATTGACGACATCCCTGTCCTTGCCAGGAATATTGCCAAAAACTTTGTTAAGAATTTTTATTAGGCTCGCGACTACAAACTTGCTGTTGACGAGGGCCGCCGTTTGTCTCAGGTTTTTCTTTCTCACCTTTTTCTTTCCTTGGCAACTATGTTTTTTGCGTTGTGTTGCTTTCCTTATGTTGTTTTCTTATCGCTTTGCAGTCGTCAAAGAGTCAAAGTGATCCAAAACCGCCGTCCAAGACTTCGCATGCTGGCGGTTCCACTTTGGCACCCCCTCCAGGAGACATTCCAGCACGTGGTCACACTTCAGGAGAGCCTGGAGAGGTTTAGACTTAATGCTAGGAACTGCTTTGCCCTATTTTGCTTTTTGATGTAACAAAAACATGTTTTGTAAGATATCTAAACTCGTGGTTCCTACGCAGGTTCTAGAGTTGGTTCCTGCGCAGGTTACCAAAGGTTCCCTTCCTATTATTATACGCCGCGGACCGTATGCGACGTCTTCTCTTGTTTGGAAACGTTTTCACGCCAAGCGTCCCGATGTGTCTTTTGAGCAATTCTAGGACTACCGAATTAACAAATACGAACGCCGAAATCAAGCGACAAAGGACTTTTTTAACGCGTTTCAAAGTGATCCAATACAGCATAACTTGACGCTGCATACTCACAGCATGAACAGAGAACATCGCCGTTTGACGTGTATATCCTCTGGTGTAGAGTTTTCTCCACTTTTTGATCCTAATGCTGTCAAAGAAGAGCCTGTTGATGAAGCCCCACTCAATGTCCCCACTTTTTGTGGGATATAGGTACCCAGGGGCCCCTCACCGACCAAGATGCCAGTCGGCCTGGGCCCACGTCTGATAGCGATGTGGGCCGACCCATGGCCCGACCCACAAGAAGCCCAGGACTTGGCGCACAAGATTATGGAGACTTGGCCCGCAAGACAACCTGCCTTGTAACCCTAGGTCGTCCCCCCTATATAAGGCGGCCTAGGGCAACCTCCTAAGGGCATCCCAGATTTTTCTCTTCTCCCCCATCGCATCTCATCTGCTCCTCATTCGTTGTAACCGCTCATCGACTCGCCATTGCTCAAGAGCTTTGGCCAGTACATCAATACAAGACACCACCGAACACAGGACGTAGGGTTTGTGCCTCCCGGCCGCCTGAACCTGTATAAAGTTTGCGTCTCCTGTGTTACCTCGAGCTGCCTAGCCTTGCGATCACCCTTGCCTATAAATCTACCACTTTGGTACCCCCTAGTGGATTGCCGGGCCCAAAGTCCGACAGTTGGCGCGCCAGGTAGGGGAGATCGCAGAGCATCTACAGGTAGCTCGATGGCAGTTCTTCGATCTGGCGTCTTCTTCGTCGAGCACCCACCCATCCCACCCGATGGCGACGACAGATCGTGTCGTCGCTGTTCGCGCCGACTCCAGGCGCGCTTCAGATGGTCCCGGATTGCCGGCGGCCGCTGGGATGTATCACGTGTGGCTGCCGTGCATGCACGCGGGGAAGTCTACGAGAGTCGCCATACAGCGGAAAAAATTTCAGTACGCGCGGTGCGTACGGCGCGCGCCCCTGCGCATCGCCCTCCGTGCGGCATCCATCGGCATGACGGGTGCTGGCCCGGGTGGGAGTTCCGCACGCGCTCTGCTCGGCTCGGGCTGGTACGTGGTCGTGGCCGCGCCGATCGAAGCGCTGCGGAGTCGAGCGAGCCGAGCCGCGTAGAAGGTGACTCTGATGACGATAGGATCATAAGGCTCTGTACACTGACACAATAATCTGACTTTTCGAAAGGTATTCTCATACTCATGCGTGAAGAATCGTAAATACATGTTGACAAAACAAATATCCAAAATGTTTGCGTTCATGACACCAAAATAAATTCATGTGTCCAAAACAATATGGTTCATTTCATGAGAACATGTCTACATAGATTCATCAAAATGTAACTTTTTAACAGCAGTTTGCGTTGTAGCATCTTGATCAACTCCCATTAAGAGGCTTGTGTACCCTTCTGGTATATATGGAGGAGCCATTGCAGAAGGATTTGCAAATGAATTGAACTGGGGCATTGTGATATTAGTATATCCACCTTCTGCAATGGCTCCTCCATATATACCAGAAGGGTACACAAGTCTCTTAATGGGAGTTGATCAAGATGCTACAACGCAAACTGCTGTTAAAAGTTACATTTTGATGAATCTATGTAGACATGTTCTCATGAAATGAACCATATTGTTTTGGACACATGAATTTATTTTGGTGTCATGAGCGCAAACATTTTGGATATTTGTTTTGTCAACATGTATTTACGATTCTTCACGCATGAGTACGAGAATACCTTTCGAAAAGTCAGATTATTGTGTCAGCGTACTGAATTTTTTTTCCCATACAACGCAGCCGATCGAGCAGGACTCGAACTTCTGGATGGCAAGTTGACGTATTGCTTCCATGCATACGACACCAACACCAATCTACGAACGCGTGCTAGAGGGATCGGATCACGTCAACAACCATACAGGGAAGCATTACGTTCTCTAATTTTTTTTTTTCGATCTACCTATTGATTATTGCATCTCCCGCATTTGTTTCTAAAGTCAGACCGACCGACCCGGTTTTGACGTAACTAATCATAGATTGATTTTAATCTATTTTTTCCTCTTTTTCAATTTCTACGCGCCTATCTGCTCGCAATCGAGCGCCGACTGGTGTTCGGCGCTGTCCACGGCGGCCACTGCATGTGGGAGTCGGCCAGGAAACTGCTCTGGCGGCCGCCAACACGGGTGCCGCGTTCGTCGACCCATCGGAGCCGGACACCGTCCGGGACTTCTTCTAGGTTGCCGTTCGGGCAGGGAAATCCAACCACGAAGAACCTACATGAACTGGAAAGCTTTCGATCAATTCTATTCCGATCCAATATCAATTACTATTTTTATTCCGATTTACTATCGATTCTGGCGATTGAGACAAATATTTACTAGTTTTGTATTTTGTTTCTTCATACATGAGGATTCCTCGTGACAGGACACTAGCAGGCGACGGACCATGCGTCCATGGCTTGCACAACTCTACAGCACAACACCACACGCCGGCTGCAAGCACGGTCGACGTCACGGGCCGCGGCGATTCGGAATCAAGCCTCGATGACTGGACATCAAACTTCGCGACTCGGCATCAACTTTGGCGACGACCATAGCAGCACACGCTGCTGCCCGTATGGTTCTATATCATCGCCGACACTTCACCATGACTATTCCGACTCACATATCACGTTATACAGCTGCTTACTCCGACTTTTTTACTTTCCGACCTCTTGATCATTGCAAACCTAACCATAATGCTCTCCCGACAGCCTCGCTGATGCTCGGGGACAGGAGCATGTCCCATCGTCTTATCTTATTTAATTTTTTCTTTAACACGCGCACTACCTCAAGCGCTTGGGAGAGTCCATGCAGGCTCTGGCTTCCGAGCCCATGCCCAACCCTATGTCCCTCCAGTAATTCCCGAGTTAACCTGTGCGGTTCAAGTTCCCAATCGTGAAACCCTGGGTTCCGTACCCGCCCGGCGCGCTGCGTACGAAGTAAGACTCCACGCAGAGCGTCGTAGAGTGGTAAGCCGTCCTCCATGAGAGCAGTGGTCAGCCGGGTAACAAGGGTGCTTAACGACACAAGGCAAGGGCCGCACAGCGTCCTACTCGGCGTCTTGCTAGACGGAAGGGGTTTTATACACATGCACAATGCATTCACAGAGATGTTTCTGTCATGGCTTTGCAACAACATATATTCATTCATCATAAAGATTGTTTAAATTTGTTACATTATGCTACATAATGTTTGCAATGTCTTTTTACAGCTTAAAAACTACTCAGTGCAACTCTGTCGACCCGGCCAGCTCCCATGCTCGGGGACTAGCGCGGGCCGACCACTCGGCGTTCTTCGTCGACTCGGCCAGCCCCCATGCTCGGGGACTGGCGCGGGCCGACCACTTGGCGTTCTTCGTCGACTCGGCCAGCTCCCAAGCTCGGGGACTGGCGCGGGCCGACCACTCGGCGTTCTTCGTCGACTCGGCCAGCTCCCAAGCTCGGGGACTGGCGCGGGCCGACCACTCGGCGTTTTTCGTCGACTCGGCCAGCTCCCAAGCTCAGGGACTGGCGCGGGCCGACCACTCGGCGTTCTTCGTCGACTAGGCCGGCTCCCAAGCTCGGGGACTGGCGCGGGCCGACCACTCGGCGTTCTTCATCGACTCGGCCAGCTCCCAAGCTCGGAGACTAGCGCGGGCCGACCACTCGGCGTTCTTCGTCGACTCGGCCAGCTCCTAAGCTCGGGGACTGGCACGGGCCGATCACTCGACGCACCTCCTTCAGCTTGGTGTGTGTTGGGCGCTGTGACTACTCGGATGACTACATGTCCTACAGTACGACGTGTGAGCCATGGCTTGCACTGACCTTCACTTCGAGGCGCCCGACCACCTTTATAGATCTTGAAAGCTTCAGCCACTAGACGTACATGCACGATCACAGAGCTATTGTTTTTGTCCTGGCATGCCCAGGTAGGCACGACATTTCTATCCTTTGGTGGCCAGGCTGCCCCAAAGCTTGGATTCGTTTTCTTTTCGACCATTGGCCTAATTATACTAATCACACGAATGCTCGGGGACTACTCCATATGGAGAGCTCTTTTCAGTCGCTCTCCATATGCCCCGACAAGTCGGGTCATTTTTTCCTGAAGTGACTCGGCATCTTCCGGAGCCTGACTCGGCCACCGGATGGCACCCAGCCACGCGGGCCTGATCAAGATCAGCCCCGATTTTTAATCAGCACCGCACACCCTTGTGTCGGCCTAGTGATCAAGATGCTTCAACCATTTACGATGGCCTCGCCCCTTCATCGACAGCTCTCCAAGCGCCTACACGTTGCTCTAGGACTTGTGGGATATAGGTACCCAGGGGCCCCTCACCGACCAGGATGCCAGTCGGCCTGGGCCCACGTGTGACAGTGATGTGGGTCAACCCATGGCCCGACACACAAGAAGCCCAGGACTTGGCGCACAAGATTATGAAGACTTGGCCCGCAAGACAACTCGACTTGTAACCCTAGGTCGTCCCCCCTATATAAGACGGCCTAGGGCAACCCCCTAAGGGCATCCTAGATTTTTCTCTTCTCCCCCATCGCATCTCATCTGCTCCTCGTTCGTTGTAACCGCTCATCGACTCACCATTGCTCAAGAGCTTTGGCCAGTTCATCAATACAAGACACCACCGAACACAGGACATAGGGTTTGTGCCTCCCGACCGCCTGAACCTGTATAAACCTTGCGTCTCCTGTGTTACCTCGAGCTCCCTAGCCTTGCGATCACCCTTGCCTATAAATCTACCACTTGGGTACCCCCTAGTGGATTGTCGGGCCCAAAGTCCGACACTTTTATCTATAAGGCCACTGCTGGAACCTTTTTTAACTTGTGGCAGAATGCAGACGAAGCCGACAGTGACTCCTATGCTAGCGAAAGACTTTGACAAAATTATTGTTTGATGTCGCTCCCGAAGTGTTTTTATTGTCACTTCGGGATCATGCTGTAACAACTTTGTTGAGTGTAAACCTATTTGTATGCGTGAAAGGATGTATGCACTTTGTAATGAACGAAAACTTCTGAAAGAAGTGCCTCCCCCCTTTTCGTTTGTTGCAAAGGGCACATGGAAGGTTTTTATTTTTCATGAAGTGACTCGTCAGCCAATCTTCGCCGAGTGCGCATCATCTCATATTTCATGGATGTGTGCTGTCTCTTTTTTATCCAGCATTTCGCATGGAATTGCTAGGTGAATTCTGAGGCGCGATGTTTGCTCTTCAATTTGAGCGTCGCAGAGTTCACCTATTTGGAGCCTTTAGCTCATCACTTCTGAAAGTTGATTCCCCTTTCAAGGTGTGAATCACTTCAGCACCTTTGCTTTTGATCTCTTCTTTGGGAGTACCTTGTTTATATTTCATAAGGAAATTCACATCCTAGCGAGTACTTGCCTCATTAAAAAGCTCACATCTCCCCCAGTCAAGATGACTGAAGCGAAGACTCTCCCTATGAGGAAAAGAGTACAAGCCCCGTTCACAAATTTTCTAATTTTTTACAACTCTTTAACTCAACTCTTTGAAAAGAACAAATTACAAAATGGATAAAGGAAAAAGGTGGAACACTTCGGGACCGCTAAATGATCACTTTTTGGAGCATCTCTTGATTCCAAGAGTACGACACTGCTTGGCCTTCCAGGGTCTTCAGCCTATAAGCGCCCTTTCTTTCTGTTTCTGACACTAGGTAAGGCCCTTCCCACTTCGTTTGAAGTTTTCCAGTTTCCCTTGTTTTTTCTTTAATACTAGATCACCTGTCTTTATCTCTTTTGGAATCATCTTCTTGTTCTCCATCTTCGCGTCTCGTCTTGATAATCTGCCAAGTTTTGCTGGGCTTGCTCTCTGATTTCGTGCACCACATCATTTGTGACTTGCATGTCTTCGGCATTGTGCAGGTCTTCCACTCATTGATTCCATTTTGATATCTTCCGGAGTCATGGCCTCTTCGCCGTACGACAGTCTGAATGGCGTGAACTTCGTTGCCCTTGACTCAGTTGTGTTATGTGACCAGATTACTCTTGGCAATTCTTTGGCCCACTTGCCCCTTGGCATATCTATTAAGTTCTTTTTGATGCCTGTGACCACTATGCCATTGGCTCTTTCTACTGCATCGTTGGACTGGGGATGACATACTGATGCGAAGCACAACTTTGTTCCCATTTCAAAACAGAATTTCCTAAACTCTTCGCTGTCGAATTGTTTTCCGTTATCTATGGTCAACTCACGAGGCACACCGAAGCCGCAAATAATGTTCTGCCAAAAGAATTTTTGCACGGTTGCCGAAGTTATCATCTGAACTGGTTTTGCTTCTATCCACTTCGAGAAGTATTCCACTACAACAATTGCATACTTGTAATTTCCTGGTGCTGTTGGCAGTGGCCCAACTATGTCCATCCCCCATCGAGCCAACGGCCAAAGTGGCGGAATGAGTTGTATCTCATATGAGGGGCCTTTGTGATACGGGAAGTGTTTCTGACAGTTTGGACACGATCTGACCACACTGTCTGCGTCTTGAACTGCCGTTGGCCAATAGAATCCTTGCCCGAAAGCCTTGCCCACAAGTTTTCTTGTGCCTAAGTGCGAAGCGCAAGCTGCAGCATGGATCTCTTTTAGCAGCTGTTTCCCCTCTTCGAAAGAAATGCACTTTAGCAAAGGAGCGCACACTCCGGTTTTGCATAACTTTTCTCCCTTCAAAACAAATATTCTTGCCTTCTGCTGCATTCTTCTTTGTTCCTTCTCACTCTCTGGTTCATAAAAGCCTTTCAGAAAAGTGATGATTGGTGCCCTCCAGTCTTCGCTGGTGATTGCATTGACGTACTTTACTGGCTCTTTATCTGAATTAACCAATTTGTACTTCTGAACCTCATAGAATACATCTGGATCTAACGAAGTGTTTGATGCCGCTGCTTTTGCCAATTTATCCACTTCATTTATCCTTTCTCTTGGTATACTCTTCATTGTGAACCCCAGGAAATACTTCTCCATTGACTTGACTGTTTTTAAGTACCTCTCCATCTCCGGGTCTCTCACTCGGTAGGACTTCCCGATGTGTCCTGACAACAACTGTGAGTCTGTGCATATTATAATTCTTCTTGCACCTAACGCTTGTGCTTTCCTTAAGGCTAAGAGAAGCCCTTCATATTCTGCAACACTGTTAGTTGCTCCCAGAAAATCTAGCTTTAGGGCATATCTCAAAGTGATTCCCGAAGGCGATATCAAAACTGCTCCTGCACCAGCCCCATCCTTGCAATAAGCCCCGTCGCACATGACTTCCCAGTAAGTGTCTGTTACCGATTTGTTTTGCTGAGATGGTGCTGGGGTCCAATCTGCTACGAAGTCAGCCAAGACTTGGATTTTATAGATTTTGTCGAAATAAAAGTGATCCTATATTGTGCTAACTCTGCTGCCCATTTGCCGATTCTTCCCGAAGACTCTCTGTTTTTGAACATATCTTTCAGCGGGCCTTCTCCAAAGGACACGTTCATTTTTATTGTGCCTCTTGCCTCAATTCTTTTTCCCCCAAATCCGTACAGTGGCTTGGTTGTTGCTTTCAGTTGAGAGTCTTCGAAACCCAGACTTTTGAATAACTTGTAAGTAATTATGTCTGCAGAACTTCCATCATCTACCAAAATACCTCCAACATCACTGCCCAACAGATAATTGGCATTTTTACCCATGTTTGCTCGTATTACTAAGGGGTCTTCGTCAGGAAATTCTTTTGGATGCATGTCTTTCTCCGAGAAGACGATTGGTATATGCGACCACTCACTTCGGAAAAGTGTACCCGAAGACGCAACATTTCTGATGTAATCTTTTCTCTGCCTCTTTGTTTCGAGCTCGGGTGCATTGTGTCCCCCCGTTATTGCATTGATGACATTGACCTGGAGTTCACTGTCCTCTTCTTGTTTCGGGATATCGATTTTCTGTGGCGTGGCCATTTTGGTGCTTTCGGCTCGTGGAGTTGAATACAACTCATAGTTTGATGGATCATATGGTGGCACTCCATGATAATGCCCCCACTGCTGGGGCGCTGCCAACTGAGGATATGATGCTAGGTAAGGCTGAGTGAGCAAATAGTTCATTTGTGTCGAAGGTTGTGTAGATGCTTGACGCGATTGCGAAGTGTGATTTACTGACTTTGCTTCTTCAGATTGCAGCCCTTTCTTCTCTGCTTCTTTTTTCTTTGCCTCCAGTGCTACTTGGCATTCATTAGTCCAGTGTCCAGCGTTTTCTCCATGTATCCAACAAAATGGTGCCCTGTTTCTGCCTTGACCTCGACCTCCTCTGCCTCTGTCAAAGCGACCACATCCTCTACCTCTAAAGCCTGACACGACTCTCTCAGACTGCCCTTGGCGGTCTTCGGTAGTTACATTGTTAACTGCCCTATCACTGCTTTGCTTTTGCTGATTTGGCTTGAATTGTCTTTGGTTCGATCCGCCTGCGAAGTTATCAAAATCTTTCATTTGGCCTTCGCGCTTTCTTTTGTTCATGTCATCAAGTCTTCTCGTGCGGCCTCTATCTGACTTGCAATATTCATGAATGATTTCATATAGTTCTGTCTCGGTCTTGGGCTTTTGTCTATCCAAATACTCTCTGCAAGGGCCCAATTTCAATCCCGCGATGCAAGCCTCAATAACAGTCACTTCGGGAACAATGGGTTCTTTTGATCTCTCCCTGATAAATCTTCGCAGGTACTCCTGCAGTGGCTCTTTTACACCTTGCTTGATGTGATGCAAATCTCCCGAAGTTAGTTCCTGTTGTTGAAAGCCTCTAAAATTCTGGAACATTTTTGCCTTGAGCTGCTCCCAGCTGTAGATGGATCCCAGCGGCAATGAAGTGTACCATTTCAAAGCTAGTACTTTCAAGGACATGAGAAGTGACCTTGCCTTCTCGAGACCCTTTCCTCCAGCTGCTGATATCATTGCTTCAAAACGCATCAGGAACTCTCTAGGGTCCACTTTGCCATCGAACTCTGGCAAGGACGATGGGAGTGGAAACAGGCTTGGCCAAGGCGTTAACTCGAGCTCAATGGACAATGGTGTTGTGGACTCTGTAGTTGCCTGAAGCCGCTGCCAAACATTTCTTCTCTGGGACGGTCTACGTTCCGCCAACGCCTCATCACCCAATGACCAGCAATCTTCATCATAAAGATAAACTTCGGAATCATCATGACCTTCATGAAACAGCATACCTTGCGGCATCGCTGCCTCAGGTGCTTGTAATGCTTGAATCTTGCTCTGAATGGAGTGCAACATCTGTTCCAACTGGGTAGTAGTGCGACGAACTTGACTTCTCCTCTGCTCAGCTTGTAACTGCTCTAGCATCTGCCTCTTTCTTGCAACTTGGTTCTGGAGATCTTGAACACGTAGTCTTTCTTTTTCTTCGGCATCTGCTTGCTTGGACTTGCCCTTGGCCAACGCCGCTTATGCTTGCACTCTGGTTTGCACTCGCGATGTCGCTTGAGCCGCTTGCCTGAATTTATGCTGGAGCTTCTTCTCTATTCTTCTCAAAGCTTCCAGGTCTTCATCTTCTATGCCTTGGTCCATAAGGTTGACGTTTAATTCCCCCTCAGCTACTTGATCCACACGGCCCTCACTACCCATCTCTCTTTCGTGTGTGGGACTGAGTATCATATCTAAGGGCCGAGAGGACTCCTGGGGATCACCCCCTGCAGTGTTTTGTGGTGGTGGTTTTTTTTTCTTCGGAGGGGCCATGCACGACTTCGGAAACGAAAGGGAAAGACCTCGCCAGGGGCTCCAAAACTGTTGGGATATAAAACTGACTAGCCCAAAGACTAGTCAAAAGCCAAGGAACCCAACCACTCTGTGAATCAATAGGACACTTTGCTAAGTATATAACCCTTTTTCTCCTCAAAAATCGATCCCCTTTTCAGTACAACAGCCTTCCTTTTATAGGGCGGTCGCTTTACAACTTTTCGGGGGTTGCCCCTCTAACTGCTACATTCCCGGAATATTCCTGGGGCTTAAAAGTCATTTCCTTTTGCTTTACAGCTGTTACTTTACACGTCATTACTTTACACTCTGGGACACTTTTACTCATCACAAATGAACTTCTCTTGTGACGCGACTACGAAGTAGATCCCACTGTTGAAGTGAGCGGGTACATCCCGAAGTCCGGCTTGCTCACGCGCTGCTTGGGATCATTTCGCGAAGTCTTGCGCCCTCTTCGCGATCCCTTCTGATCTTCAAAGTCTTGCACCCTCAGCGGCGTCGCCACTTTATAGCTGCAGTCCCGAAGTCTCGAGACCACTTTGCGATCCCTTCTGGTCTTCGCGCACCTCGGATGCTAACTATTACAACTCAAGGTAAAAAAACTGGTAAAGTCATAAAGCAATAAGACCAGGGACTCATAGAGGGGGGTTGCTTGCGAAACTGTGTTCCCCAACACAGAGCGCTTCCCAAAAACCTTATTCGCCCTCTCCTAGTGTATGATCACAAGGACGAGTGCACACTGACGCTCAGGATGGAGTAGACTACGGTAACGGCGCAGCAGCGAGAAGAGGCAAAACCCTAGCTCGAGTAGATGTGTTTCTGGTAGAAGCCGATAGGTCCCATATATAGGGAAGGCCACGCTCTCATGTCGCGATCGTAGATATTTCGCAGACTTACAAGCCAAGTAACCAAAAATAAAAACTGCAAAAGGAAGATGTGCCCCCGCAAGGCAAGGGGCCGGATTTCGGTGGACCATTCACGCGGAACCGTACGCCCGTGCCCATCGTCCCGTCTAGTGAGGCAAGCAAGCACGCACATGTGGAGCTTTCTTTCTCTCACCACACTCATAGCTTGAAGAGTAGAGACAACCTCCATATTTATGTTGGCCATCCCACTCTTCCACTAGTAATGTGGGACCAAAAAGTTGCACCACTTCCACCATTTTCTCATGAACACATGCGTCTTTAAGATTTATTAGGAATTCTGAAATTTCTTTATGGGCCAAGCCCAAAATTCCTTTCAGACTTCTCATAGCGAACAGTTTGTGAAGCTAGTTTGACAGATTCTAAAATCTGTCCGGCAGTTTCGAATCTCGTAGCAATCTCTAAATTTAGTTCGACAATTTCCAAGACCTACTTACAGTTTTTGATAATCCCCACAACAAATCTTTCTAATAACGAATCATACAGCAGTGTCATCATTTCTAAAAAAAAGTACAGCAGTGTCATAGCAGTTCAGATCTGCAAAGATTATGGCTCTGTTTTCTTCACAGCAACTAGTATGGTTGCAGAATTTTGCTTCTTCATTCCATTTCTTTGTCAATCTGTGCGCGGTGGCGCCTATGGCTTACACAAGTTCTTCCCTGAAGACAATAGAAAGTTTGTTTTTCGGCATCATTGTGAACGGTTTTAATGGTGTTTTGCTCCCTTAGGCTACGTGCAACGGTACACTCTCAACGGTCCTGAACCGCTAAAGCAGCCCATTTCTCCCACAAACCCTCATGCAGCTGTGCCAAATCCAACTCGACGACGCCGCCTCCTCTCGCCGTCGCCGCCTCCCCCAAGTCCTCCTCCCGCGCCGGCCGCTCCAGCCACGGTCCGCTGGCACCGTTCACCGTGCACGCCCCCTCCTCGGCAACTTCTTCCACCCGTCGACACCCTGCTCCGCTGCGCGCCTCTGCATCTACGCCCACCACCCCGCCGTCTTCGCCCCCCCTCGACGCCGCCGTCTCCCCGCGCCTCACCATCGACAGCACCCGCTGGCCGGGGACGACAAGGCGGCGGTACAGGAGCAAGGGGACGGACGAAGAAGAGGGGTCTCGAGTCGACGGCAAGGAGAAAGCACTGCGGAGGTGAGTCCGCAGCCGCTCTCTGTTCCCATTCTATCTCGCCTTGCTTCTCTCAGCAAGCGCGTCTTGTTTCCTGCTTCACGCTGCGATTCCCTCCTGGGATCTCAGTTTCGTTCCATGGATATAGCACTAGTATGTGGCAATAAATCTGAGGAATTTTGATCCAAATGAACAGAAATCTTGTACTACTGTTTTTCTTTGCCTTGGATGTCCAAAACAGAGTTTATATGAAGAGACTTGCTTTAACCGTGGCATTGGTAATGGGATTGGGGTAAAAAACAAATAACAGAAACTTTTTCCTTTGCAAGCTTTATGTAGTCGCAAAGGGCAGTCACTGGAGTCCTGAATCAGAAAAGGCCATCCAGGAATCCAAGAAATGGACACATGGCCTGGTTGATGTTGATAGTTACTGCACCATGGGCATACCATGCTGTCTCAGTTATTCTGCTCATCGGCTACTGGATTTGTCAGTTCATTTTCCTGAACTTTTAGTATGAGGCGCTGTGTCTGATTCGTGTTATAGGGATCATGATCACTGAAACCTGCTTTTGGCCTGCTTTTGCCTAGCTATACACGGCCGTGTCAAATGTCAACAGCGTGGAGACATATATAGGCATGGCACTCCTAATAAAAAATCATTATGACAAACTCTTCAATGATTTAAGCGTGATTTGGCATTTGCATGGTTTGTGGTTATTTTCGTGTTAAGGATGCACTATAACTATGAGTATAGTATAGCTGGTAAAACGACCAGGAAAGATACGATCTTTATAGTTGGAAGAGATCTATCATCAGCAAAAACCTGTAATGAGCAGCACGCCGACGATCGAGACTGTTGATTCAAAATTCAAAGTATTTTTTTCTGTGGTTTCTTTTGGAAATCTGTTTACTAATTTTATTTCTCCCCACCTCTCAGGATGGATGAGTATATGGATGCTCTCAATGATGCATCAATTGGCATTGAGGAAGTTGATGTCTCGATGTCATGGACCAACCCATGCAACGCGTGTAGTATGAAGCGCTACAAGAAGATATCATCAGTGGCGGAGCCAGGATTAAAATATACCTATGGCGAATCTACCACTACATAAAAGGGTTGCGATTCAATAAAAATATATCTAATCACTAATAATGCAAATATGGTACAACAAAATATGTAAACAAGGTTGAATTATTAATAGATTGTATGATTTCATAATTGAACTCTCGCTTTTTAATTTTTTTCTCAATCTTATTAGCATCTGAAATTGATCGTCGGCGACGGTTACCGGCTGCTGTAGCACCATCAAGGTCTTTAGGAGGATTAGACGGCTCCGTTTCCACGCTATCGAGGCCGAGGCAGTGTCCGTGCTTCCCATCCGCCAGCATCATATCACGTGCGCGGCGCGTCTGGCAAGCAGACCGGCGGCCGGAGGGCGACGAACAGACGCTACGAAGAAGAAACGTCGAGGGGGCGTCTGGAACTGTAAGAGGGCGGCGGCTCCAGGCTTTCACGACGTTTCAATTGGGTGGGCTGCAACGATCAATGATGGGCTGGCACTGGCGGCCCAAATTTACAAAGCCCAAAAGTCCATGTTGTAATCGTGAACCGTTATCTTCTTCCTGGAAAACAGAAGCTCACGCAAGATCCATCCATCTATGGCGACGGAAAAACTGGGAGAGCAACTGTCGCCGACCGCCACGGGTCGGAGGGATTACTCGGGCGGCTGGTATGGCGGCCGCCATGGCTCGCCATACTGGTGGCTCCGCCACTGGATATCATTGAGAAGTTGATGTCTTGACGTCATGGACTAAGCCAGTGAGGAAGTTGGTGGCAACATGTACCTCAAGTTCTGTTATGTGTCTTATGTAATGGTGTAATAAGTTGGTTAACATGTACCTGAAGTGAACCTGCAGAACATGAATGTGGTTTTCCTGTAATTTTCCTGAAGTTCATAATAAGTTGTTTTTTCTGTAATTTTCCTGAAGTTATACCTGAATGTATTGGTCATTTCGTTCATCTGGCCATTGGCTACTGTATATGAGCATCTTCAGATCCTATTTACATCTCCTTGCGTTGACATGTAGAAGAATGCTGATTCTTGTGTTGGCCTTGGCTTTGAAATTTTTCTGGAAGTCATTTGACTGAAGTCTCCAGTTTTTGAACCTATTAAAACCAGTTGTTGGAGGATGCTCCTTGATGCTGAGGAAAACACCATTAAAACCGTTCTGGATGGTGAAAGAGCTTTTTTACTATCTAGCAGGTAACTAATTTTAGATAGATAGATCCAAACGGAGCCAGCTAATGCTCAAATTCTGATACATAGTCCATTCAACATGTACATTTTTTTTCTGTAACCAATACTCAAGAAAAGTATATTATTTTTGCACAATCTTTGTATAAACGTGGGCCCTTAATTTAATACAAAAGATGGAGTTCTTTTCATGTTTGTATCGATACCAAATGTATATTATTTCTGTACAATCGTGGATCGGCTTTATTTTGGCCCGTGGCGAGTGGAAGGAGACTCTTAATCCGGCGTTAGATCGATCTTGAACCTGTATCGAAAAAGATAGCAAGACGGGAAGCCGGGAAGGCAAGCAAACTGCTCTCAACAAGAATTCACATGTTTCTGTTGAACAAAGCATGCATGGTCTGCTCTGCGGCATGGTTTCCAGAGGATGCATCGATCTGGTCCAGGCATGATCTGGAAGGCTTTTTTAATCATGATGATGATCGATCAGCTGCACAGATAGTGAAATCTTCGACAGATTCACGAGACACAAAGGATAATTAGATGTACAGGCTTCGTATGTCTGCTGGCTGCAAAGCAATGTCATTTCGGGTTCTGGGTGTTGAACATATTTAAATTTTTGACTATTTTTAAGCGTTTCAGAAAAATTTCCAAACTGGTATGGATAATTTCATTTTCTAAAGTGTTTCCAACTTATGTACTGTTTGCTCTGTATTTTCATACAAATAAATAGCAGTCAAGGTAACGGTTTACGAGCTGTTTTACGATGCTTGTGAAAGTATCCACCGGTACTTGAAAGTACCTTTTATTTTTAAAAAATAATGCTAAAAATAGTAAGCGTATTTAAATAAATTATTGGTCTCACTATTTTTGGTACTTAGACCCACCGGTCAGGTACTTCTTAGTACTTCTCTTTAGATACTTTGAATTGTTGATCTCACTATTTTTGGTACTTGGACCCACCAATCTAGTACTTCTTAGTACTTCTCTATAGATACTTTGAGATATTTGTTTGTTTAGATCTCTCAGAATGGACAGAGGCTAGATATCCACATTTTCATAGGAAAAAATTGTTCTTGACTCGAACTTGAAATACTAAAATGAAAGTAGTAAATTTAGGGTACATTAACTCAATTAATAAGAATATATAATGATAACTCTTCTTTAGGGTGCACACGGCGAAAACCTATTTACTCACGGCAACGTCTTTGCCGTGTGTAGCCCCCGCCGAAGGCCCGACGGCAAATAGCCATGACGGCAAACAGCTATTTGCCGTGTGCCACATTACGCACACACGGCAAACACCTTTGCCGTGCGTTATACGAGAAACACGGCAACATAAAGCAGCAGACGGAGCTGACGGCACGCAAGACGGGACGGGCAGACTTTGCCATGTGCCCGCAATACCACACACGGCACAGGCCTAATGTTTGCCGTGTGTCTATGCTAAAGGCTCACGGCAAACGTCGTCGACTATGCCGTGTGCCCCACCCGGGCGCACGGCAACATTCTTACTTTGCCGTGTGCCACACAGGCAAAGCCACCACCAAAGTAACAGAAATGGTTACTTTGCCGTGTGCCACACACGGCAAAACCACCACCAAAGTAACAGAAATGGTTACTTTGCCGTGTGCCACACACGGCAAAGTAACCTAATTGTTTCGGTTTATTTTTATTTTCATGGTTAATGTTCCCCAATCAAACAACATCACAGGCATAATATATATATCACAACATGCATCACAAGCATCATATATATGCATCACAACATGCTTTCACAATTAGGTTTTTTACACACATTTTAACAAGTAACACAAGTTCAAAAGCATTACACACTCTGCCGCCCACCATCTTCGTTCAATCACATGCAAATAGTAACAATTAAGCAATCAGCATGTATAAACAAAACATAATTAGAAAGAGTAACAAAATGTAATTAGAAAGAGCATGTACACAGAACATACATGTGTTAGAAATAATCATCGTGATCGGGAATAGGTGCATCATGACTCTCATCATCATCACTATCACGCATGTCGAGTTCAAAATGAGGCACGTGCTCCGACGGAGGAATGTCGTCGTCATGAATCCGTAAGTGTAATTGGTCAAGTAATAGTATGTCCTTCACGTTACGAACATCATCTCCATCGTCCGCCTCATCATCAATTGTTTCATCATCCTCATCAACTGTTTCATCATCGTCTAGTTCCATATTTTCGATCAGTCTGGTTAAGTCTATATCAAAAGACCCTCCTAGCCCATCTTCTTGGAAGAACTCTCCATCATATGTGTTTAGGTCTATATTGTAATCGTCATTGTTTGGGACAGGTAGATTTCCGTGTGGCGATACCTTATACACAACATCCTAACCCTGAAGACGTTCGTCGATTTGGCACGGGTACGAGAGGTAATAAACTTGTGTGGCTTGTTGAGCCACAATATAGACATCGTCTCCTGAATAGACGGATGACTGTCGAATTTCTACTAGTCCAAGATTAGGGGTCCGTCGCACTTCGTTAGGATCAAACCAATGGCATTTGAATACGACAAGCTTAATAGTTTGGGCACCATAAAACGTGAGTTCGTATATCTCTTCAATAATTCCATAATACTCGACCTCATCTTGGCCTGTCGTACAAACTCTGCTATTTGTGGTTCTTCGATTGGGCCGACTTTGCTCGTAGCTTTTTGTATGAAAGCGATATTCATTCATGCCATAGCCGTCATATGATGTGACCCTATAGCAACATCCATTGGCAATCTGTCTCAACTCTGGGCTCATGTCTGGATCGTTTAGGCCCTACAAATAGAATAATATATACTTCATTATATTATTCACACGTACGACCAACTTGTAATGTCAAACAGAAAATACAAGCTCTAGAAGGGTCGTACCTTTTGTTTAAACCGTGTAATGAAATCAGGCGATCCATGTCCTGCACCCTTTTTAAGAAGGGTATCAACTTGTTGCGGGGTCGCTTCCATATTCCCCCTCCAGAATTGTTGAGTAAATTCTTTGTGCTCATGAAAAGAAGATAGAGCGAGGTTAAATGCAAAATACTGATCGCACACTAAAAATAATCGAGAACTAGTTTGTGGAGCACTTACTCAATGTACGGTTTCACCTTAGTAAGGTTGGTCAACACATACATCATGATAATGTGGTATTGTTGATACTGCAAATTCTTTGGAGTCCCTGCACGTGCAGTTCCCAGTTGCCTGACGAAGAGGCTGAGCTTTGATTCATTTTCTTTGGCATTGTATCAAAGGGGTGGATTATGCACGCTAGGAAGGGTGTCAGTATAGTATTTTGTTGTGAAGTTTGACAACTCCTCAGTACAGTGTGCCTTTGCCATAGAAGTTTCAATTTTGCACTTGGTTTTACATTTGGTTCGAAGAACCTTTGGTTGTCTTTCAATTGAATAGCACCAACGACCATGCATAGGCCCCCCCATTCTAGCCTCATACGGGAGGTGCAGAAGCATATGCTGCATCGGATTGAAAAACTCGGGTGGAAAGATCATCTCCAACTTACAAAGCAACATAGGAGCCAATTTTTCCATTTCTAAAACCAAAGTGCGAGATAACTCCTTAGCACAAAGGATGCGGAAGAAATTGCTTAACTCTGCTAGCACTTGCCACACATGGTCAGGGAGGTAGCCTCGAGTCATCACCGGAAGAAGCCGCTCAATCCACATATGGTAATCATGGCTCTTGAGCCTGATTCGCATAGTTTCGAAGTTCACCCCCCTTCTCAAATTCGATCCATAGCCATCGGGGAATATTAAAATTTTGAACCATTGTAGTACTTCTCTCCTTTGGTTCTTCTTGAGAACGAATTCGGCTGGAGGCCTTTTCCATCTCTTGCCGCCTTTCGGTGGCGGAATATTGTACTTTGGTCAATTACATAAATTAGCTTGATCCACTCTAGCCTTAACGTTGTCCTTTGTCTTATCAGGAATGTCCATGATTGTACCCCAAGTTCCCTCGCCCCAATTATTTTCAGTGTGCATCATATCAAGGCTATGTGGAAGAAGAATGTCAACCATGTAAGGGAGCCTCCACAAGCCTAACTTTTGAGTCCAGGCATGTTCCTCACCATATCCCACAAAACCATCACCATTTGCATTTGGTTCGAGCCCATCTAACCGCGCCTTAACCTCGGCACCTGTCATTATGTGCGGTGGGGGTTCTTTGACCACAACATCTTTTGTAAAGTTCTTTTTATCTCGTCGGAATGGATGGTCAATAGGCAAAAATTGTTGATGTTTGTCGAATGAACAATACTTGCCACCCTTTTTCAACTAGAAGAACTCGACATCTGACTTACATACTGGGCATGGGAACTTCCCATGGACACACCAACCGCTAAATAGCCCATACGCCGGATGGTCATGCAGTGAGTACATGTACCACACTTGCATTTTAAAGTTTATCTTTGTAGCTCGGTCGTATGTCCATACCCCTTCCTCCCAAGTAACGAGATCATCAATCAGAGGCTCCATGTACACACTCATATTATCACCCGGATATCCAGGAATTATCAACGACAAAAATATGTTCTGTCGTTGAAACATGATGTCGGGAGGGAGATTGAGAGGTATGACGAACATTGGCCAACATGTGTATGGGGCAGACGACATTCCATAGGGATTGAACCCGTCAGTTGTTAGCGAAACACGTACATTACAAGCCTCGCTAGCTAGCTCAGTGTACCTCCTGTCAAAATGTCTCCATGATTCAGCATCGGCTGGATGTACCATATTCTTAGGACGGTATCGCTTGCCGTCTTTGTGCCATGTCATTTGTTTCATAGATTCTTCGGTCATGTAAAGCCGTTGGATCCTCGGCATGAAGGAAAGGTATCGTAGGATCTTCATGGGGATTTCGAGCTGCCTCTTGTTACCATCACCAGAGTCTACCTCCAGGTACCTAGAGGACGCACATTTAGGACAGTATTTTGCATCTGCAATCTCTTTTCTAAACAAGACACATCCCTTTGGACAAGCATGTATCTTCTCATATGGCATCTTCAGTGCACAAAGGAGTTTTTGTGACTCATACAAGTTCGGTGGTAGCTTGTGATCAGCCGGAAGCAGGCAGCCAAAAACTGTCATCATACTATCAAAACCGTCTCGACTAATGCTTAGCTGAGATTTTAGGGCCATTATGCGTCCAACAACATCCAGTTGAGAAACATCAGTATGCTCGTGAAACAGTTTCTGTGCCGAAGACAACATGTCATAATAAGCCTTGCGGATGCCTCTGGCACGTCCTCCCCAACATGGCTAGGTCCTTCATCGAAGTGTGCTTGATGAAAGTCATCCAACATGTCTCCGCACCCGGCATCAGCATCATAATCGTCGATGCGTTGTCTCATGACCTCCTCTCTCGCACGATGGGCTTCACCATGGCAGATCCACCGGGTATAGTTTGCTACAAAGCCATATCTACAAATGTGTTTGCCCATATTCAACTTTTGTTGAAGTTTCTTGTTTTCAAACTTGCTGGAAGGACACGGCTCTTTACTCTGTCCATTGCTAAATGCCTTTCCCAAGAAAAGATCGACATTTCGAATGAAAGGTCCCAATCCTTGTTAGACCTCAAGCCCGTGTACATCCACTTACGGTCATCCGTCCTTTAACATATAACTGATTGCTATAAGAATCAGTTGCATCTATCGGAATGTCTATCCTGATCTAATAGGTAAAGATAGGTCCTAATCTCACCCGATGATGTGTAGATGGGTGTAGTTTTCATGCTCTACTCCTATCTGAGTTAGAAATTTTGGCAGCACCTCCCCGCTGTTCTCCAAATACACATCTTGGCAAGGAGATTATGTATCCGAAGAACAACAGAGAGATGATGCTGAAACTCTTACTCGGATAGAAGCAGACTATGAAAACTACACTCATCTACACATCCTCGGGTTATCCAAAAAACGTGGACAATTCGAAACAGATACAGTCATACATATGCAAGAATTTGCATATTTCCAACTGTATCTCTTTCGAACGGGAGACGCCTAACTAGGTTAGGTGAACTACAAACAAAAATTAAAAGATGGGTCTTTTATGTCTCACCTTGCTGTCCTGCAAAGTGATGAGTCCGAGAGGGTGCAACAACCTCTACCTGCAAATAAAAAAACATGATATTATCAACACCCTGCAACAATTCAACGACACGATAGCATTATTTTATGACAACCATGAGAAGCATCACTGCATATATAGACTATACATTTCATAAGGTACCATCGTAGGCATGAAGGCATGCGACACACCCATCCCAAGCAAGTTATCATCACAACCAAGATGTTCCATGGGAATGGATGTGTCACATGTTTTCATCACAACCATGAGAAGCATTACTCTACATGCGTAAAGACCACATTCCGAGTACCACACACACCCGCCGCACACGGGTCGGAGCCGGAAGCAGGGGGGCGAGCCCGGGGATGGAGGCGCGGGACGGCGGGGCGCGGCGGGAGGGCGCGGCCTGCGCGACGCGGCCGGCACGGCTGGATGGCGGGGCGCGGCCGAAGCGGCTGGACGGCGGCGCGGCGGAAGGGCGGGGCGCGGCGTGGACGGCGGGGGGGGGGGGGGGGGGGGGGAGGGGGGCGGCGTGGTACTCGGAGTGTGTGTGTGTGTGTGAGTGAGTGAGTGAGTGCATGAGTGAGTGAGAGAAGAGGAGGAAGTGATAAGGTGGACTGGCTTTGCCATGTGCCAGATCCAAAACACACGGCAAGGACGGCTTTTGCCTTGTGCCAGATCCAGAACACACGGAAAAGTCAGTCAACCCACACTTAGCCGTCCATGCGTGGTGTTGTTCTAGCACTTTGCCGTGTGCCATATCTACTACACACAACAAACACTGAACCAATTTATCAATATGAAATAATTGCACTTAATGCATAAAAATTATCAGAAGGCTTCTAAAAAAAGTAAAATTTGACATGAAGCGTTTTATGTTATGTATTGCCTATAGAAATTCTTAGATGTCAAATTTAAATTTGATTTTTCAAATGCTATACAAACCTAATCACATCCTGGTCATTCACCTGAATCTTATTCGGAGAAGTTTCGGTTTGTAATCATTATATTTGAAAATTGTGAAAAACTCAAAATAACTTTGAACATAGACTCCACGTATGATATCATGAAGTTTTGACAAGTCTCACGATTTTCAGAGTTCATTTGAATTTTTAATAATTTAAATACTATTCACTCAAACATTCATGTTAATGTTTGGTCTATAGGACTTTCGAATTTTCGTCTCAACTAATGGATAATGCCTTACAGTACACTCAGTATTAGGAATATAATTTTTTCACTCACTTTATTTTATTATTTTATACACTTGCAGTTCAAATTTGATTTATGCGAAAAAATTCCATTGAAAGAAAAAAATTGTTAAATAACAAATAGGTTGAGAAATGCACCAAATTGAAACATAGAGTACCAACCAATCAATGTGTACTGGACAAAAAGTTTCGAAGTCAAAAGATGTTTTTTGGTGTCACTTTGCCGCGTTCCTCGCTTGCAGCACACGGCAAAGCTTCACCTTTGCCCTGCGTCAGCTGCAGACACACGGCAAACCTCCATAGTTGTCGTGTGTCTCGGTGGCGGCACACGGCAAAGGTGGGGGCCGGCGCCCGTCTCCCCTCCGAAGCCGCACGTGTGTTGGCACTCCTTAGCGTCACGTTTTAGCAACGCTCAAGAGCGCGTAGATATATGTCGTTGTATGCAAAATTAATTCTGCAAGCGCACAAAATATATCTCGTTGTAGCACTTCACCTCAGGAGTTACCCCAGGGTATCGTATTTATATTTCCGCAGGGAAGCAGATGGTTAAAGTGTATTGAAGAATGAAATGATATATCTTGCCAGAAATATCAAGCCACAAACCCAGGGGCACAAACTCTAGGTTTGGCTGGATAATGGTCAAGTTAATGACCGGATAGAAGGTCTGAAAGACCAGCGACACACGGAGCACCTATTTCTAAAGAAAAGGAAAGACGTTGGGAGATACCAGACCTAGACTCTTTCTAACTCAGAACAAAAGGCACTCTAGCCTTAGCCTAGACCCTAGCTTAGATACCGGGAACATAGCTCGCTTCGACGGCTAGAACGGGAGAACCTCAGAACGGGGTGAGAGAGGGGGTTCTCCGGGCTCAGCACTACTGTTATGAATACACCCGAACGTGGTGGACTACGAAGGACGGACAGGGCTGTCACCACCTGCCGCCTACCACTGCAGTTCCGTGGGGTGCAACACACTTCCTAGTTAATCAACAAGCCAGACACCACGTCTGCACTCGATGATTAAGATTTCTCTTGAGGTCTGTCAAGAGAAATCCCTGTCTTCCCTAAGGCGTCTTACGGCCCGGTCAAGGCGAGCAAACCCGCGAGATAAAACCCGGTAGAGCTAAACTAAACTCTACATTAAAACTAAAGGGGATAGGACTTTGCTCTAAAGAGAGCAACATCTTTACTCTTAAAGAAGAGCAAGAGAGAAATATAAAAGATGACTTAAGCTCTAAAGTAAGAAAGTAATTGTATAAATAAACTCTTCAAAAGAAGGAAAGGATACAAGAGCTTTACCAGAACTCCGAAGACTCCGAAGATCCGAGCTAAGCTCGACTCGACTCTACTCCCAACTCTAATCCTAATCTAAGAAATGAAAAAGATACTAGAGCTCCCTTCAAGTAAAGACTTGAGATATGTGGTGTGTGTCTTCCCAAGGTGAATGAGCTTCCTTTTATAGCCTCCAGGGGGTGGATGTCAGCGTCATTAGCACGCCAAGGTCCTGCTTAAGCTTCTCGCGAAGGAGGAGACGTGGCGGCCACAGAGGGAGGCCTGTCGGCCTGGGCACTTGGCATGGCTTGTGGATCAATGACGTGGCCAGACCTGGCCAGGGGAGGCCGGTCGGCCTGGCTCTGTGCCAGGTTTGGCCCTTGTTTCTCCTGGTTCATCCTGCAAGCACAACTCATCCAAAACTTGTGGAATTTGTCAGTAAAAATACTTTTATGTATGGAATATGGTATGATCATCCTCATTTACCGAAATGTTGACGGTCACTACGGGGTTATAATGGCCGTCAACACGTCAGCGCTACCTAATAATTTGTAGCCTCCATATCTTTTTATCCCGAGATCCAAACTAGACAAGTAATATATCCATTTCGATCGTCTCGACGAGCCCTTCGCAATGGTGCATTCCAGAGGCACCACTTTTGTATATATTTTGCATATTTTATGCTTGTATTCAGACGTGGCCTCCTACAACCAACACTTCACCAAAGCTAGTGGAAATAGTTAGAAATTAAACCCCTATGTCTAGTTTGGTGTTTGTTTTATGCCAGAGTTGACGGCCAATAATGGCATATAATGACCGCCAACAATGGCCAGGGCCCTCGCGCATCAAGTGACCCTGGATGAAATGGTCTAAACCAATGCAGTACTGATATTCTTGTGTAGCGGGAAGGAAGGTGACTTGAGCGCCCTGCAAAGCACCAACATGGTTGGCAATGCATGTGACTAGCGAGGTTATGTCAATTGTGGCTCGGCCACTCACTAACCTCTGCCAGTTCTCAAGCATGCTCATGACCGGAGAAAAACGAATTTTCTTGACCATGGCATAAAGGCACTCTAAATTAGGCAAGAGGCAAAGACGCAAATCAGTGCGCGGGTGGACCACCATAGCGATCCACTTCGCCAGGAAACGAAGAGTGGGGTTTTGGATGGCGGGGATGCTATTTTTCCCCGAGGATGGCTCACCCGTGATGCTATCCCACCATGCAGCGCGGTTGTACCGGTGGTTAGTCACCAACAGGTTGGCATCAATGATGCATCTCTTGTTGAAACCAAGAGCCTCACTGAGTTGCTTCGGGGTCAAGACAAAATCCTCATTGAAAAATCGAAAGCAAATGTTTGTCTCGTTGGGACGAACTTCGATTTTCAAACTCATCAAAAACTCCATAGTAAGAAAGTGCGAACCTGTTTCCGTGACGGGGTAGAAGTTTTGCCATCCGGCATTGTTGAACGCCCGTTCCATGTCTCCTCCGAGACCGGTCTTGATCAGCAGCATGGGGTCGAAGTACTTGGCGTGTGTGAAATAGCGTTTCTGGAGCTGGTCCAGCACCGTTCTCTCTTCTTCGGTCCGAGCAACGATGTGCTCGACCCGAGTCATGATCCTGATGCGGAGCCTGTTCCTCGGCACCTCCTCCTCCTGGGACTCTGTGTCGTGTCGAGTTGAGTCGACAGACATAGTATCCCGAGAAGTAGATGATCCCCGAGAGCGGCGAGAGCTTGAAGAGGTGAGCTTGGTCACGACTCCACGTGCCTTAGTCCACATGATTCCTGCAAAAGGTTAGTCTTACAATACCCGAAGGAAATCAAGGGTTAGACAGTCAGATGTTAGGCGTTCTTGTGGGAGATTAATCACCACAACTCGGTTAGTCGTTCTTGTGGGGTAAGAATCACCACAAACGTTCTCGTTCAACCGGCAGGGGTTTGTTCTCACAAGAATTCAAGAATGGATTTTAGCAGAATTTCCTTGTGGTTTAAACTCTAACCTTACTTAGAGAATTTCGAAATTCAAGCGAGGGAGAAGGGAAACGAGCAGGATGCACGCATACCTGTGCTTGGGGCGTCTTCCTTCTGAGCTGGGCACCGGTATTTATAGAGGCGCAGCAGGGGAGGCCGGCCGGCCTGAGGCAGGCCGATCGGCCTGCACATGGCGCCGGTTGTCCCATCCCGTGCGTCGGTGGTCACTGCCCTGTGCTTGGTGCTCTGGTAGGTGAGGATGGGACAGCAGCGGTGGCAAGAGGCCGGCCGGCCTGGCTGGGGCCGTTCGGCCTGGTGTTGTGCCAAATTTTCTCCATCCTCCCGTGTCGTGTCCTCCTGTGGGGGATATAGTACCCGGGTACCTCACGAGCAAGCCTGGCAGCCCAGCAAAAGGGGGCGGCCCAGCCCACCGTTCTGGACCTGAAGACGTGCGGGACAAGTCGGCGCACGGAGGAAGGATCTGGAAGGAGAAGTTCTAGTTGGAATAGGAATTATTGTAAAGAAGGAAAGGATTCTTAGAGATAGGATCGACTACAAACCGACTTGTAACCCTGCCCCCCGATATATAAGGCGGGTAGGGACCCCCTCCAAAGACCACAAAATCTCTCAACACACAATCCACGCAATACAACACCCAAAAACAGGACGTAGGGTATTACGTCGAGTTGACGGCCCGAACCTGTCTAAACCCCTATGTCTGTCCAACCTAACCATCTTGCTTCCAATCTTTGCGATCTTCCCTGCAATACAAATCACTTCCGTGGGCTACCCCGTGGAAGACTGCCGGAGATAATATCACCGACAGTGGCGCACCAGGTAGGGGATATCGCCGAGATCAATCTGGTAAGCTCGATGGATCGTGTCAAGATCTTGGACAGCTGCAATCTCCCGGACGTCGACGGATTCGAGATCCAGTTCGGGGACGTCACCACCGCCGCCTTGGATACCCAAGCGGCAGGAGCTACGGTCGCCACGGAGGTCTCCTCTCTGGCGCCGACTTCGGCCGTCACGGCACAATCCGGTCCGATCGCATCTGATCGTGCCGGTTCTACCCCGCTGAGTCCATCGCAAAACGCGAGGCCCAACCAGTCGGGAACAGATCTACAATTACTCGGTTCCGATCCGGCTCTTGAGAGTCGCGTCGCCGAGTCATCGCAGAGCGTAAACGCTCAACCGACGCGCGTCCAGAGCCCTGAGGTCATCACTGTCCAGATCCCTGGCTTTCGCGCGCTTGCTCAGAAGCAGAAGATGAAGGACATCGTCCAACGGATGATTCCCTCTCTGGGAGCGACTCCTATGAGTTAGACCCACAGGGACCCTCAATCCTGGACGACCTGCCGGAAGGGTACACAGTGTCCGACGCCTCTACGGAGCCGGAACTGCTAGGATCACTCGGAGAACTAACTCCGAGTAGCTTGGAGCGTTATACGCCCACATCCGACTTCTCCGAGTCCGAGGAAGACTACCTCGCGCAAGAAGGAGTCGGGTCATACTGCTATATGGTGGCGCCAGCAACGCCACCCAACCCTGTCTCATAAGACGAGGTCACTCCAGCCGAGGAGACGACTGAAGCCAGGGACCAGCGTCGAGGACGCAACGCCAGTCGGGCGACTCGCGGAGCCGCACGACCACACGGAGCCACCGCGTCAGGATCTGGCACTGCTCGACTCCAGGAACCACGCTCTGAAGATCATCGTCGCCAACGGGATCGGCACGACAGGAGGAGCACCCGGAACTTGATGCGCGACGGCATGTTCGAGTTCAACGGATACGACGTCAACGAGACGCCAGTCCAGAACCTCGTCACCATCAACGAGGAAATCAGTCGGTTGCCACCCAGCACTCCAGGCTTGGAAAAGGTAAGGGCTCTCGTGCAGGCCGCCTCTGTTCAGGTTCATCAGATGCAGGGTAGAGCAGCCACGGTCGCTCCTGAGCCCGGTCCATCTCGACACCGGGCCAGCGGTGGATCGGATCGTGACGAAGACCTTCGCACCACGATCAACAGAGATCGAGACACGAGGGATGTCATCCGCAGCAGCACCGAAGAGCGCCATCGTGAGGAAATCCGACGGCGCGAAGAATACGATCGGGATCATGGAAATCCCCGTCGTAACTCCAACAGGAGCGGCTACTCGACGGAGTCAGACTACTCTGACCCCTCCGGTAGTCCAAGGCGCGGCAACGACGGCGGTCGCACTCCGCCACGAGGACGAGCGCTTCCACCACCCAGGCGACCGACTCCGCCAAGGGAGCGAACTCCACCGCGCAGCAGAACCTACCGACGGGACCGAACTCCACCCAGGACTCGGAACTACCGGAGGACCCGTTCTCCGCCCAGGGACCGGGATCGCAGGAGGGAGAGCACTCCCCCAAGAACAACAGACAGATCGGGCCCGAGCGGTTCTCGCCCTAGAGGTCGGATCGGCGGATTCCAGTCGTTCACCGAGCGCTTGAGAAGCGTGACATGGCCCAGAGGCTTCAAGCTGTCGGATATCGACAAGTACGACGGAAAGTCTGATCCATCTCAATGGCTTCAGATCTACTACACCGCCGTACAAGCGGCCGGCGGCGACGAGGACGTGATGGCAAATTACCTTCCCATCATGCTCACCAAGGACTGCCGCAACTGGCAGGCAGGACTCCCGCAGGACGCCATCGACAACTGGGATCAGCTTACCGCACTCTTTGTCGATAACTATCTTGGTACCTGGGAAAGGCCCGGGAGCAAGCGGCTCCTCGGTCAGATCAGGCAGCGCAAGAACGAGACCCTACACGACTTCGTGCGCAGGTTCTCGGAGAAGCGCAACTCCATCACGGACGTGACGGATCAGGAGGTTATGTCAGCCTTCCAGCACGGCATCTCCGACGGGAGACTGATTCACAAGTGGACTCGGAAGCCACCCGCGACTGTCAACGACATGTTCCGGATCGCTAGCACGTGGGCAGACGCAGAGATCGCGGAAAAGGAACAGCTCAGCGAGATCAGGAGCCGCTGGGAAGAAGAGAACAAGACGACCCGCAAGCGCGACCACCGCGAAGACAAAGACCGACACGACGACCATCGTCGCACCGACAGTCACCCTCGCAAGAAGAAGAGAGAGGGAGATATGGTCGCCGCCCTGGACCGGTCCAGAGGCCGGGTAACTCCAGAGGATTTCCAGCGCATGCTCGATGAGCAATGCCCTTACCACAAGCACAAGCACTCGGCACGAGAGTGCTACGGGCTCAAGCGAGCCTTTACTGGGGGCAACAGAGGCCCTCCCTACAGAAAGAGGAACGATGGTTCCCCGCGAGACGACAGGCGGAATGACAAGCCCGGCGACGACTTCCAGGAAGCCGACCGAGTGGTTCGCATGATCTATGGCGGACCGGAGTTCGAGTCGAAGCGCCAGCAGAAGCTCACCCATCGCCAAGTCATGCACGCGAGGGAACCACCGGTACCTGAGTACCTTAAGTGGTCGGAAGTTCCGATCACCTTCACCCGGGAAGATCACCCAAACTTCATACCGAAGCCCGGGTCCCACGCCTTGGTAGTAGCCCCAACGATCTGCAACGTTCGGCTCACCAAGGTGCTAGTCGACGGTGGCAGTGGCCTGAACATCCTCTTTGCTAACACATTGAAGGAGCTCAGCCTGACTACTCTTGACCTAAGTCCCCCCCCAATCCGTGTTCTACGGCTTGATACCGGGAGAGGGGGCGGAACCACTCGGGCACATTACATTGCCCGTTACCTTCGGAGACCGGAACAATTATCGAACCGAGCACATGCAGTTCACGGTGGCGAACTTTGAAACTGCATACCACGCCATCCTCGGGAGGCCGGCGCTCACCAAGTTCATGGCGATTCCTCACTACGTCTACTTGCAGGTCACCGTCTTGGGGGACATCCGAGTCGCTTACACATGCGAACAGGAGACCCTCAACGCGGCAGCTGCCCTGAACATCGATCAAGTCGTTGACTCCACGGCAGGCTCCGCCCTGCTCTGCTACTCAGGCTATCACCAGATAGGCATAAAGCCGGAAGATCAGATAAAGACCGCGTTCATCACGCCGCTCGGCGCCTTCCGTTACAACACAATGGCCTTCGGTCTGAAGAACGCAGGCGCAACTTACCAGAGGACTATCCAAGCGTGTCTGGATCGGTTGATTCCAAGACATAGTAGAAGCCTACACCGATGACATCATGATCATGAACCATGAAGACGTGATGGAGAACCTGACAAAGGTCTTCGAACGCCTACATCAATGAATCCATGGAACATCGAGCACTTACAGCGTTTCTATGCCTGATTCAGTTACGTATTCATCTTTTTTGTTTAGATTTGTTTTTCCGAGTGATTTTGGAGGGCATTCACCCCCAGTCACGACTCTGCAGATTTATAATGAGTTATCGATAAAGTTGATTTCATCTTTCATCTATATCTACTACTCGAATTTCATCTTTCGCGTCACGCACATAAAGTATGAGTGGAACAAACTTTAAATTGAGAGGGAAAGTACTCGCCAAGTCAAAGCTCTAAACGTACGACAAAGACTCTGCGGCATGAGACTGAGACCAACGAGGCTAATCTACTCCGTAACAGGTCAACCACTCAGAAATTAAGGCCAGCGCAGAAAGAAAGGGAGTAGTAGTCCCATAAAAACTTATATACAATAGCAAAAGCTTAAACATTGTTCAAAAGTACTACTTCTACCAAATACTACAAATATTCTATGTGAATTAAACTGCAGGATCACCAACACCAGACGGGGCCGCTTCATCAGAGTCATCAACAACATCCTTGGACAGGACATTGGCGATAGGCTCGACTTCAAGGAGCAGTCTGCTCACGTCATCTTCGGAGGTGCCAGCAGCGTATCCGCGGCCGAGTGGCTCCAGGTCCGATGCCGGGAACAGAGACTTGAGCACCGCCAGGACATGACCACAGCTGGCCTGGCTGATGGAGCAAAGCTGTCGCCGGAAGAAGCGTGGAAGCGCCCGAACGCGGTCGAGGATAAAAGCCGAAGATGATGACGCCTCCGGCTCGATCTCCTCCGCCACCACTCGGATAGCGTCCTCCAGCGCGATCTTCTCGGCGCGCAGTGCCTCCGCCTCGCCTTGCAGCCGAGCCACCTTGGCAGTGAGCTCTGAAAATTGGAACATAATCCGATACCGGTAATCTACAGAAAGTTAGATCTGGATAATATATCCACGTCTGACAGGAAAACAAACAGGGAATAACATACCTCTGAGCTCATGCACGGCCTGGGCTTCGTTGAGTCTAGCCTGCTCCACCTCTCCGCGAAGATCGCGAGTGGTGCGCTGGGCTTCCTCCAACTCGGCCTGGTGTTGGGTCGCAGCAGCTTCGAGTTCAGTCACTCGGGCCACCAAGGAGTCGGCCTTAGCGACTGCAGAAGAAAGTTCTTGAATCACCGAGGATTTTGCCTCGGCATCAGCAGCTAAGTCTTGCAAAGAAAAGTCAGATGACAAAACAAATAGGTGTACCACTCGGTATTCGACCTCAACAAGAAAAGTGGCTCAGGAAATACCTTGGCTATCTGGCCCATATGAAGATGAAGCGACATGAACTCCGCTAGAGGAGTCATGGGAGCACCACCACTCGGAGCGCCGACCACCGCAGAAGCGACTTCGACCCCCGCAGCCTGGGGCTCCTCCATCGCAGCAGTTTGTTCAACTACAGGAGCAGGCTGGGGGCTGCCCTGAGGAATTGGCAGCGTGGTCGGCGACGCTGGTGCAGGACTCGGCGGAGGCGGGGTTGGTGCTCGCAGCGACTCTGGTGGCGGACCCACAGGCTGATCGCTGAGAAGATCAGCCGAGTGGGTCGACACCTCTGGCATTTGGATTGGTGGGATCTCTGTCTCAACGACCGACTGAGGCGCAGGACCCGCAAAGGGGATCTCAGACGGCGTGCTATAGGATAAAGCACATATGGATTAATAACAGAAAAACATAAAGGACAATCAAAAGATGACAATGACACTTACAGAGTAGATACGCGCATTCTCGGGCGCTTTCCTTTCTGAGTGGGGGAAGGAAGGTCCCTCGGACTTGCAGCACTCAGAGGTACTACTGCAAGGGGCGACTGCTCCGAGCTGATAATTGGGGGCGGGATTGACGACTCGGCACCGCCAGCTTCGTCTTCATCCGAGTCAGATGACTCGGAAAGGAGGAGTTGGCGGCGGCTCGACGCATCCCCAATCACAATCCCCGTTGAAATCTTTCGCTTCTTCGGGACAGGGGCAGCCTTCCCACCACTCGGAGATAGCACGTCTGGAGAAGGTGAGGACGACAGAGTGATATCAGAGTCATGCAGGTCACTCTCACTTCCTCCGACTGCTTCTTCAACACCACCGGCTCTGCGCCGAGCCGGCTGATCCACTCCCTTTGGCATCTCAGGCAGAGGAGGGAGAGATACAAAGGCAGCTCGACCCTGCAAAAGTTGGGTTCAGTTATTTACTGAGATTACACCCAATGGGTGGAATTGAAACATAAAACAACAACAGATTGGTTAAAATACCTCAGGGCGTGGATTCGATAAGTTGTACGCCGGAGGACAATCAGTAGTCCGCAGGGAAGTCCCTGACACGAAGAATTTGCCAAGCCGAGCTGCGGCTTGGACTTTGTCAACACGCTCGGGGGCTTCACGCGTGTTGTCCCCCTCGGCGTAGTACTCATACGCCGGATGAGCCCGCTGCTTGAGGGGCTGGATCCGGCGCAGCACGAAGTTGGCTGCCACTCCTACGGCAGACAACCCTCTGTCCTTCAACTGGGCTATGAGACCCAGCAGTTCCCGAACCTCGTCCATCTCACTCTCCTTGGGAAGAGCGGTCCAGGACTGGGAGGGAACAGGACGTGAATCGATTTCAGGGGAAATGGCAGGCGAGTGGTTTCCTACGTAAAACCACTCGGACTGCCACCCCTTGTTGGAAGTAAGAAAAGGAATATCGAAATACTCCCAGGTTCGACCCTCGCGGAGTTGGAATCCGGCGCCTCCGACTACTCGCGGGCACTCGGTTCCGGGATAAGGTTTCAACAGAAAAAGGTGAAGAAAAATATTGAAGTGAGTCTCTATCCCAAGATAGGCCTCACAGAGGTTGATGAAGATGGCGATGTGAAGAATGGAGTTGGGATTCAGTGCGCAAAGACTGATCCCATAGAAATGTAGCAGCCCGCGGAGGAAAGAATGCGCGGGCACGCCAAAGTCGCGCAGAAAGAAAGACTCGAACACCACCAAATCAGAGGAATTTGTGGTGGGGAAAGACTCACCGGAGGCTGCGCGCCACTCGGCGGTTTGCTGGTCTGGGAGGATGCCGTCGACGACGTGCTGCTCGAGGCGCCTGGTGGTGGTGATGGACTCCCTCCACTCGGCGGCGCGATCCACGGCGACTTCAACGGCGGCCTTGGCCTTGGCCGACCGGGCTCTTCCCGGTGACCTCTCCTTCCGCTTCGGGGCTTCCTTCCTCTTTGGCGCCATGGCAACGAGCGGGGGCTGAGGATTGAGGATGGAAGCTACGGGAATGGATCTAGGGTTTGCTCTCGCGCGCGGAGGAGAACTTGAGCGCTGGGAAGGCAAATGGCGAGTAAAGGAAGAAGATTGCGGCGGGGATGGCTTATAATGGAATGAACCGTTCCTCCCGCGCGCGGCGTGATGCGTGTCTCAGGAACTCAACCGACGCTAGCACGTCCCGTCGCTTTGAATTCAAAGATGCGGTATGGAGTCGTGACATCTCGCGATATTCTGGCTTCAAGAAGGCAACCGTTAGTTTCCCTAGGAAACAACGGACTTTACAGGATTAATGGGCCTAAATGGGCTAAAATATAGCACGGCCTTTCGGTTCTGTTACATTAACAAATTTGTGGGTTCCTGAGCTAGTGTTCAGGAGCAGAAACCACTCGGTCGTGAGGCTAAAATTAGTCGACGACCAGACTTGCTTTTGCAATTAATATTGCATCCTTGCAATTGATTTTTACGTAAGGCATGCGATACTATCGCTAAATTCGCTCAGAAGTCTGGGTCAAGTGCTGACAAGTATAAATCTTGTGAGAAGGTGGCTTACCATATGGTCAAGCTGGGTCGTGGGACACGACTCGGGAGTCATGCCGAGTTCAAAGAACTTGAGAACAGAATCCTTAAGAAGGGGAAACAAAAAAGCCCTAGAAGGAGAAGATTATCCGAAATCCATGCCCAGAGGCATGGGGGCTGAAAAGTTCAGTCAGGATCCACGGCTTTCAGAGTCTTGACACGATCGTGCCGAGTCGTATCAAGACTCGGGGGCTACACCCAATGGGTGCACCTGGAGGTGCACACCATTGATGGATTAAGTTTAAAAAGAGATTCATAATATTTTATTTTTGACCCTTGACCAGAATATTCTATTCTGCTCAAGGCTCGGGGGCTACACCCAATGGGTGCACCTGGAGGTGCACACCATTGAAGATCAAGATATAGATGGAGAAAAGTTGAAGACCTTTGGCCAATTTCATACTAAAATTGCCCAAAGCCCGAGGGCTAAGTGTATTCACTTCGCTGCCGCGTCGTGAAAAAGAGCACTCCCTCCCCTCACTATGGCCATAATTGAAGAATTGTTTTCAGGAACGTCTGATCATGCACTCAGATCTTCCTCGAAACCACTCGGATCTTCTTCAAAACCACTCGGATGAGATCTTAAACAACTTGAGAGCACTCGGATCATGCAAGAAAAGACAGATCAATTACAGCCAACGATCGGCCAAGAAGTGCTCGGGGGCTACTGTGGGGGATATAGTACCCGGGTACCTCACGAGCAAGCCTGGCAGCCCACCAAAAGGGGGCGGCCCAGCCCACCGTTCTGGACCTGAAGACGTGCGGACAAGTCGGCGCACAGAGGAAGGATCTGGAAGGAGAAGTTCTAGTTGGAATAGGAATTATTGTAAAGAAGGAAAGGATTCTTAGAGATAGGATCGACTACAAACCGACTTGTAACCCTGCCCCACGATATATAAGGCGGGTAGGGACCCCCTCCAAAGACCACGAAATCTCTCAACACACAATCCACGCAATACAACACCGAAAAACAGGACGTAGGGTATTACGTCGAGTTGACGGCCCGAACCTGTCTAAACCCCTGTGTCTGTCCAACCTAACCATCTTGCTTCCGATCTTTGCGATCTTCCCTGCAATACAAATCACTTCCGTGGGCTACCCTGTGGAAAACTGCCAGAGATAATATCACCGACACCTCCCACATGTTCTTGTTCCTTGCTTGCTATGATCTGGCCACTGAAATTGACAAGTGGGGCCGGCCGGCCTAGGTGGGGCCGGCCGGCCTGAAGTTTGGCCGAAAAAATATTTTTCTTTATATGCTTCCTAATGCACAATTGAAATATAAATGCAAGCTTCGAAAATTTAAACATGCTGTGCTGAATGAAAAGGATTGAAATGAAAAACCTATTCTATATGCAATGCAAAGATACGTACCATATACCTTATGGCGAGGGCTCGAGTTTTTCGTCCTGAGCGGAACTCTCCGAATCCTCGTTCGGGACTGCTTTTACCCGCCATTCCTTTCGGACTAGACGGGACTTGGATTCAACCTCCTTGTCGCGCTTTGCTTGCTCCTCCAGCGCTTTGGTTCTCGATATCCTTCGCCGTGCATGATAGCGATCATGCCTCTTCTTTTCTTTGGCAGCGAAGGCTTCCACCATCTTCATGAGCGTTTCTACGCTCGGCATCTTGGACTTCCGGGGCATGACTTCTTCGACCATATTGACTTGATGGGGGATCTCCTTAGGACGGAAAGAGAAACTCTCGGTCCCTCCATTAATCCTCAGTTGAATGGTCCCACGTCCCACGTCAATGTTTGCATTCGCAGTACTTAAGAACGGTCTCCCAAGAATGAGAGAGTTCGTTGCTCCGGCTTCCATATCCAGGATGATGAAATCCACAGGGATGAAGAAATCCCTGATCTTGACCGGAACATTTTCTGCGACACCATGGGGGTAGCGGATCGATTGATCCGCTAGCTGCAAACACATGGGTGTAGAGACAAGTGATATATGTTTAAGGTGGTCAAAGACTACCTTGGGCATTACGCTGACGCTCGCCCCCAAGTCACATAGGGCGTTGTCGAAGTCATGGCCTCCAATGGAGCATGATATTGTGGGGCAGCCAGGATCTTTCTTCTTAAGGTGGGGCCCGAGTATAGCAGAGCTACATTCCTCGGTCAGCTGTACCGTCTCCCTTGTGGGTAGAGTCCGCTTGTTGCTAAGTATATCCTTGATGTACTTGGCATATGTCGGGACCTGCAAAGCATCAAGTAATGGTATGTTGATGTATACCTTCTTGATTACCTCGACGAACTTGTCGAATTGTTCGTCGGCCACGGGTCTTCTCCTCCATTCTGGGAACGGGAGGAAAGTGGGATCTCGGCTGTAGCTTGAGGCTTGTGGTGCCTCGTTCCCCTCCTTTGAGACAGGGGTGGTTTCCTCATCGTCTTCCTCTTCGGCGGCCACCTCGGTTTGGCTAGCTTCCTTCTGTCGGTTACCTGCATCCTGTGGATTGTGTGAATCCCGCGTGGACTTGCCAGTCCGCGTGGTCACCGCACTAACATTTTCCTTGAAAGGAACCTCCGGTTGCCCGGGTAACTTTCCCGCATTTGGGTTAGGACAGGATGCAGCCTGCTGAGCTACTTGAGTTTCAATCATTTTGTTGAAGCTCAGCTGGTTCTTAACGACAGAATTGAAAGCTTCTATCTGGGAGGCCATCGACTCCATAACTTTATCATTAGCAAGAAATTTCTTGCTAATGCTATCGTTAATTTGTTTTTGGCCATACCAGATGTCTTTTAGCGACGGTTGAAAACCGTTGTTAGAGCCATTACCTTGTTGTTGGCCGAAGGGGAAATTGGGCTTGGAATTCCAACCTTGTTGAGGACGGAAGCCTGAATTGTTATTGTTTCCAATGAAATAGGCTTCTTCTTGTGTCGTCGGGCAAGTGTCGCCCGAGTGTCCTGCTTCTCCACACGTTTCACACGTGATTCTCTCCTCCATGATCTGATTTATCTCCTTGCCAGGAGATTCCATCTTCTTCAAGAGAAGGTCCATCTTAGCGGCCAGCATATCAACGGAGTCAATTTGATGTACTCCCTTGCGGGGAGCTTGTCTTTCTCCTATCCAGCTCTGGTGAGTGGATATTTTCTCGATTAGCGCCTTCGCCGCGTCTACATCCAACGAGAGGAAAGCTCCTCCCGCGGCTGCATCCAACATCTCTTGCGATCGTCGGCTCAGGCTGTGGAAGAAGTTCTGGGTAATCAGCCAATCTTCAATACCATGGTGGGGGCAGGCTGCAATATACTCTTCCAGTAGCTCCCAAGCTTCGGGAATTGTTTCTCCGTCTAGCTGCTGAAAGCTAGTGATTTTTCCTCGGAGGGCATTGGTCTTGCCCACCGGAAAGTACTTGGCCAGAAATGCGTCTGCGCAAGTCTGCCAGCGTCCTTCGAATGATGCCTTGTCAGCATAAAACCACTCCTTCGCTTTCCCAAGCAAGGAGAATGGGAAGAGTTGAAGGCGGATGTTGTTGATCGGTGTGCCATTGGGGTTGATAATACTGCACACCTCCAGAAAATTCTGAAGGTGAGCGTTCGCATCCTCAATCGCCTTTCCGCAGAAAGGACTGGCCTGAACCATGTTTACCAGGCCAGTTCTCAGCTCAAATGCACCTTCCTGTGCGTTCGACAGTCCCGGGAAGTTGCTGCTTGACGGGGCTGAGAACTCACGGAGCGTCTTCTTAGCTTGAGCCATAATCTCTGGAGACTCTAGGGCTGAAGAAGACGACGAATCTGATTCGGACTCGGAGTCGGATGACGACTCGAGTATATTGCTTGAGTTGAGTGAAATCTGAGGAGGTACGATTCTCTTTCGCACTACTCTTCCAATGCGATCTGGATTTGGATCAAAGTTTGATGGTAGGTTGAAACCAGTCATGCACTACCCTGCAAAACACATAAAAAATAGACGAATGTTGCAGTGGTGAGGTCACTAAGGTTAGTGGTTTGTTAAATCTGTAAAGATAATCAAATGATTCAACAATAACTTTAGCCAATTGCTTCCCCGGCAACGGCGCCAGAAATGCTTGTTGGCACTCTTTAGCGTCACGTTTTAGCAACGCTAAAGAGCGCGTAGATATATGTCATTGTATGCAAAATTAATTCTGCAAGCGCACAGAATATATCTCGTTATAGCACTTCACCTCGGGAGTTACCCTAGGGTATCGTATTTATATTTCCGCAGGGAAGCAGATGGTTAAAGTGTATTGAAGAATGAAATGATATATCTTGCCAGAAATATCAAGCCACAAACCCAGGGGCACAAACTCTAGGTTTGGCTGGATAATGGTCAAGTTAATGACCGGATAGAAGGTCTGAAAGACCAGCGACACACGGAGCACCTATTTCTAAAGAAAAGGAAAGACGTTGGGAGAGACCGGACCTAGATTCTTTCTAACTCAGAACAAAAGGCACTCTAGCCTTAGCCTAGACCCTAGCTTAGATACCGGGAACAGAGCTCGCTTCGACGGCTAGAACGGGAGAACCTCAGAACGGGGTGAGAGAGTGGGTTCTCCTGGCTCAGCACTACTGTTATGAATACACCCGAACGTGGTGGACTACGAAGGACGGACAGGGCTGTCACCACCTGCCGCCTACCACTGCAGTTCCGTGGGGTGCAACACACTTCCTAGTTAATCAACAAGCCAGACACCACGTCTGCACTCGATGATTAAGATTTCTCTTGAGGCCTGTCAAGAGAAATCCCCGTCTTCCCTAAGGCGTCTTACGGCCCGGTCAAGACGAGCAAACCCGCGAGATAAAACCCGGTAGAGCTAAACTAAACTCTACACTAAAACTAAAGGGGATAGGACTTTGCTCTAAAGAGAGCAAGATCTTTACTCTTAAAGAAGAGCAAGAGAGAAATATAAAAGATAACTTAATCTCTAAAGTAAGAAAGTAATTGTATAAATAAACTCTTCAAAAGAAGGAAAGGATACAAGAGCTTTACCAGAACTCCGAAGACTCCGAAGATTCGAGCTAAGCTCGACTCGACTCTACTCCCAACTCTAATCCTAATCTAAGAAATGAAAAAGATACTAGAGCTCCCTTCAAGTAAAGACTTGAGATATGTGGTGTGTGTCTTCCCAAGGTGAATGAGCTTCCTTTTATAGCCTCCAGGGGGTGGATGTCAGCGTCATTAGCACGCCAAGGTCCTGCTTAAGCTTCACGCGAAGGAGGAGACGTGGCGGCCACAGAGGGAGGCCGGTCGGCCTGGGCACTTGGCATGGCTTGTGGATCAATGACGTGGCTAGACCTGGCCAGGGGAGGCCGGTCGGCCTGGCTTAGGCCGGCCGGCCTGGCTCTATGCCAGGTTTGGCCCTTGTTTCTCCTGGTTCATCCTGCAAGCACGACTCATCCAAAACTTGTGGAATTTGTCAGTAAAAATACCTTTATGTATGGAATATGGTATGATCATCCTCATTTTACCGAAATGTTGACGGTCACTACGGGGTTATAATGGCCGTCAACAACGTGCAAGGCACGTGATACTATTTGCGTCTGCCTAGGCTATTACACACGGCAAATCTTAACGGCGCGAGCTAGTGTTGACGGCCTTTGGTCCGCGCAGGCACGTGCTTAAGACTTGTCGTGTGCCGCCTTGGAAACACACGGCAAATTGTGTGGTTGCCGTGTGCAGCTGGCGGGGCACACGGCAAATGGTGATTATGCCGTGTGTTTTCTTGTTGCCGTGAGCTTTGGATCTGGCACACGACAAATGGTGTATTTGTCGTGTGCCCGAGGTTTGACACACGGCAACGCCATAGACACACGGCATACACTGGGTTTCCCGTAGTAGATTTCACCAACTTTTTAGGGGGGGGGGGGGTTAGCTTGATAATAATAACAACAGGAACTGGTAAAGCAACAAAGGTAGCTGTCCAAGCCTTGTGACACTGTCTACTACATGTGTAGCTGGCCCAGAGAATAGTACATAGCATTTGGTGAACAAAAGGACTGCCTTCTTCCTGTGATTTTGTTCTGTCCGAATAACTATGGGTTTTCAGATGTCCGTTCCACTATATTCTCCTTTAAATGTCCATTCCACTATATTCTCCTTTAAATGTGTGGTAATGCTGAGATCCATACGTCCGCGGGTCGGTCCACTACCCATCTGCCATCTGCTCCCACGCGTCCCCGACCGGTCGCACCCATCCTTATCCTCTCTCTTTCGTTCCACCCACACCTGTTCCCTCTCTCAAAAATTTCAAACTCCATCGTTGCTCCTTTGAGCCCACACTGCTCGGCCGATAGTGGGGCAGCTCCGGCACTGCACGGAGGCCGCAGAGGGCGGCGAGCGGCAAGGCTCCAATGACACTAGCGAGTGGCGATGGAAGCATGAGTTTTGCCCGGAGCCATGGATGCCACGTGGAGCTTTTGCCCGGATCCATGGCTGTCGCCTAGAGCTCCTCCTTCTCGATCGTCGGCCTTCTTCCGCCACGGCCGTCGCCCGGAACTCCTCTTCCTCTCCCTCATGGCGGGCGTTAAGCTCCTCTTCCTCTTCTCCATGGTCGGCGTGCGCGAGGTCCTCTTTCGCATGTCCAGCGCATGAGCTCCTCTACCTTTATCCCCCATGGCCAAGGATCGAGCTCCCCCATGGTCGGGGTTGATCTCCATGCTCGCCATCCTCCTCCTCCTCCTCCTCCTCTTCTTCCTGCCTCTACCTATGATAGGGTTTGCTGCATGTTGCGTGTGTATATTTCGCGTGTTTCATATGTTTTAGAACAATGTTGCAACCATTTTATGCGGATGTTGCAAAAGTAGATCTGGATGTTGCGAATGTTATATATGTTTCACACGCATGTTGCAAGTGTTTTATCTGAATGTTGCATTTTCATCTAGAGGTTTTGATTGCGGCCGCATGTGGCTAAGAGTTGGGAGCATGCTGTTTTCAGTGTTGCAAATGACGACTTTCCATGTTTCAAAAACTGTTCTTTGATGTTGCATGGGCTATTTTTGGATGTTGCAAAAAGGGTGTACATGTTGCATGTCACATTGCATGATGTTGCAGCGGGAATTTTATTCCTCGCACTGTCAACAGTGATAAGAAAACCTCTGGCACTTTGTCAACGTCAGCACATTGTCAACGTTGAGAGAAAAGGAGGTACCTTAAGGTGTCGTCGTTAGCTAGTGGTCCCCAACGTCACCATCGCTTGCATCACAATAAGATGCAGGATGGCGGTATATATGCATCCTATGTGGTAATTTCCCTTAAGAGACAAGTCACTAAATCCACGGTATGATAAGCAAGCCACTCATCTTGCTTGCAAAGAAGGATTGCAATCAAAATGAGAAACTTGCTGGAAAATAAGTTCACGAAGAGACCCATTTTAGAAATTTCAAAGTAAAGTGCACATGGCAAAAGGATAGTCCCATACTTCTAGTTTGACGAGGTGCAAACCAACTTAATAAATAGAGAAGCTCTCTCACTTGGTTGAAGCCACAATAAAAGGAAGAATGGGGTTGGTTTACAGAATGCACACGCACGCGTATTCGTGTTTCTTTTCGCGTAACCAAGAGTGTGACTTGCGACAGAGCAAGTAGAGTCAAGTCGGTGCAAACGTTTTTGTCATATATCATCTTAACTTTTGACAATGGTCATTGGAGAAGATAACTACGCAGTCACTACACCACAAACCCCAGAACAGCAATCATTGTTGGAGTTAGCCGCTCAGTTCACTGCATGAACAAGTCTATCTTCCATTGCCTCGCCATTCTTTGAAGGGAAGCACACAAAGCCTTGCTATGGTCAGGGTCGAGAAAATAGATAAGTGACGAGCTTAGGTGCTTGTGAACCGAACGTCTTGGGAAAGAAGATCATATCGATGCATTAAAGAAGGGTGTGGAACCTTTTGGTCACACACAAGGGACCGGAGATGGAACAACCTCCTGCAGGTGATACACAAATCAAGTTAGGACTTTTTTGTAGACAATTCAATTTTGGATGGAGTGAATAGTTAAAAACTTGTTCTGAAAGTAGGATACGACAGAAATTCATAGGAAACAACTCAATTACTACATAATTCTAGAAACAAAATAATCTGGTTCAATATGTGGTGCCATAGTGCATACAGCATCCTGCTATTTTTTCTAGAATAATTATTTTTGACATACTCAACAATCTCTCTAACTGTTTAACCTACAGGTAAATAATACAATAGTTCACATTTGGGTGGTGATATTGCCCCAAATATATCTCAACTTCTTTCCAATGCTAAAGTGCTAATCCAAAAGATGGCATGTGGGAGCCCAGAAGTTTCCTTAGTTATCATGATAATTGTCTTCCTTTATTTTAGAGTTAGAGAGATCTTTGAGCATGTATATCTTTTATGCAATAGATGACTCCTCTAAAGACTTGCTTGCTATTCTCCTTAAATGACACTGCAGTGTGTTGGATTTGACCTCGGTCAGGTCTTATTGGGCCATTAGGCCCAATACAAATCCTACACTAATCCCTATTAGTTGCCTTTGATTGGGAGGCAAACTCAGCCCACTTAAGGGCCCGGCCCCATGTCTACAACACTATATAGTCAAAGGGGAAGCCCCTGGTTTCCCTAATCCGTGAGTTCATCACGAGTTAGTCTATAGGGTTCTTGTTAACCCTAATCCCATCGATCACTAAGGTGCTGGAAGGCGTGGAAGCTCGGTGTCCCTGGTTGTACATCGACATCCTCTACTTCCTCTACTGCAACTTCATCTACTTCGTCAAGCCTCAGTCATGGACAGAATCAACACTGATAAGTGCTAAGATTTACCAAATTCCGCATAAGTCAGTGAGTTAGGCGTGATCTAGATCTAGACTAGAGATCCTGAGGTTTATGTATTGTTAACCATGTTCCCCTGATCTAACACAGTGCTCCTGCAGAACTTAAAAACAACTTTCAAATTGGGGAATCTAATAAATCAAGGCTTGCTACATATTAAAATTCTCTTTTAATTTATTTTGATCCCTTAATGTTGAAGTTTCACTCACAATCTTGTGAAAAATTGTTTTATAGTCGAAGTTGACACAATCTTAATATGGGGATACATAATTAAGAAACAGTATATGAAGAAATATACAATACCTCACAATGAAGGACATGCCTTAAAAATATGAGTAGATATCGCAAGCATGGTGTGAGTATCGAGGTATATATATACACCAAATTTTCAATAGCACAATCAAACAAAGCACATGCATGCCGTGAAAAAATGAGTACACAGCGCAAGCATTATGTGATTAATGAGGAATAAGTCATTCAGACTATCGATTCAGCTACAACAACATCCCCAGTACACTGAATGGAATCTCTCAAGGGGCGATGCATTCAGATAATAATATACATCGATGTGGAGAGCGCCGGAGAGAACAACACATTAGTAGGCAAACGCTGACACATGTAATCCGGACTTAGAACAATCTGCTCGTCAAGTGTTTGTGCTGCGTAGCACACAACTTGAGTCATCATTAGCAGGCCGGATGGTTAAGTTGATCTCGAAACCTGGGTAAATGGAAACCAAACTTTAATCAGACAGTACTGTAAATTTCATAAGTGACAGCACAATCACTAAAATGGTCTATACAAAATTGAGAAGCGAAAAGATAATATATAAACAAAATAATATAATGCATGGTCATCACCTACCAGGTAGTAGCATTCCCCCATCTGCAAACTCTTCATGAGGACGCCGTGCTCGTTCACCGGCAGGATCTCGCCGGAGGAGTGAACCAGCATCGCGTCACGCCCGAACGTGCCGGCCAAGTCCAACGGTGGCGCGCCTGCGCCAGGCACCTCGTACACCGTGCCGTTGATGAACACCTGGATAGACGTCGTCCCTGCAGATTGCCATCCATTAATTCCATCGATCAGCTAGCCCATAAGTAATAACGCATATGATGATCATCAACTCTCGTAATTATATATGCATGCCACATATGAATATATGTTTATAAAAATGCTGAGATAAACACAATGCAACAATGCACAGTACTGTCATCTCACCAGTCGGTTGGTAGCTCAGCTGGGAGGCGTCGCTGCCGGCTGAGTAGCCGCAGCGGTGGTCGCCGCCGCGAGACATGAGCCCCATTTGCCGCGAGATGGCGAAGAGGTCGTCGCCGCCGCCGTCCACCTCGTCAGCGAAGAAGTGCGGCGCCGCCGACGCCGGCAGGGGTGCCGCCGCCGTGTGCATCATCATGCTGTGTCCGTTCACACCGAAGGGAGAGGCGGCGCTTTCGTTGACAGCGTGGTAGTGTCCGGCGGCGCCGGCGACGACGCCGGCGGCCGGGAGTTGGTGGGCGGCGGCGGCGCTGCAGGCCTGCTGGAGCTGGCGCGCGCGGCGGCGGGAGCGGGAGCGGCGGTTCTGGAACCAGTAGAAGACGTTGGCGTCGCGGACGGCGCCGAAGCGCTCGAGGAGGCGGCGGATGCGCGCCGTCTCGTCCTTGGCAGGGTTCACCATGCCGCTGTTGAAGATGGACTCCAGGATCAGGATCTGCTCCGGCTTGGGGGCCCACCGCGACCTCGCCGCCGTTGTCGGCTCGCCATCGCCGCCGCTGCGGTGAGCTTGGCCGTGGTGGGAGTCCATGGAAAGGGAGGGAGGGAGGGGGGGGGGGGGGGGTAGGAAATGGTCAAAGCTAGCGAGCTAGGGAAGAGACAGTGTTGTGGAAAGGGACAAAGGAATAGAAGAGGGAGGGAAGACCGGCACAGGGCAAACCTAAATGGAGTGGGGGCATAATTGAGAGGGGTCTCTCTCTACTTATAGGGCTCTGTTTCTCACTATGTCTGTGTGTAGAGAGGGGGAGAGAGAGAGAGTTCTTGTCTTTCATTGGCTAATATGATAATCAGCGGGTCATTAAGGAAGCAAACAGCACAGGTGGTGATTAAGCTCTAGATTGTCATGTTGTGTCAAGGGTGGTTAGTACGACATAAACTATAACTTGGGGGCCGCTTAGCTTGTTTGTTTGAACCTGTATTGTGTTTTTATTATTAGGATCGGACTCAGCTTCACCAACCAATTAATTCAGTTGATATAGTACCTTAGCTTGCAAACAAAAAATGGTAATTATTGTCTTTTGAGACACCACGAGGTTTTAACATATACAGTGAGATGATTTATTTCACTTGTACATGGCATAGGTAAAATGAGTCCTCATGTATTATTTTCATTATGTAGGATCAATAAAAGTGTCACCAAATATGAATTTTATTGATAGTGGAGGTAGATAAACCTAACAGACTTTTTTTTTCTGTGTATGCTAAGTTAGGGGCTCATCTGGAAAAACAAAGGAAGAGTGTTCAAGAAATATTTGGTTCTCTTCTACTGAGTTAGGCTAGAAGACAACCAAACTTTACTGCAATTTCAGCTGAACATTTTGACTTTGTTATGTTTTGGGCAAATATTCCATTTTCTCTGCATATAAACATACTATCACAGGTACCTAGATTGCAATTTAATTGGTCTTAATAAAAAGTATCATACATGAGCTGCGAGAGAGAAATTGAAGAGAGAAAGAACTCCTACTCAGACTTTTATGTCTTCTAAGATAATCATGATCGCGGCACTATACAAAGTGAAAAAACAACAGATTAATCCGAATCATCAACACTAGCTATAGCTTTGTGCCACTGGGAAACACTAGAACGTGTGCTCATGCCTTAGCCTCATCCTCTTGCCACCCCTTTATCTTGCAGAACATTGCATTGTATCATCCGTATAAATGATTATTATATATTGTTAATATTTTCGTTTGCAAATGACCATTTTTTGTATGTTTGAAGCGATAAAAAAATTAGTGCCCCACCCTATATTGTATAATACTCATTTCTCCATTCATAAACTAACTGTTTCTGTTTACCATAAGCCAATTGTATGGATTAGTTCAAGGCAACCCTAAGGAGCACACAGTTTAACTACGACTTTCGATTAAGCTGAAGAACAACCCTAACCTTATTAATAGACAGAGCCCGATCGAGTTAAATGACAATTTACAAACCAAGTTTTTATGTCATTAATGACGTATATATGAGACGTCGAATATAACTTTGATATTACAAACAATGTATATTATACCTTTTTTGTGTAGAAATACTGTGGGCAAAAGTGGTGCACAAATTAATCAGTACATGAATAAATAAAGCCCTTTTTGTACCAATGATCCACTGAGTCCATGGATCTGTCTGATGCTGGACCTCGTACAGTGGAAGAAGCAAAGCTCATTTGACGTGCTATCCTTTTGGGGTGTACAAAGCAAACCGGCCGGGAGTGGGAGATGAGGAGGAACATGTGGGACCCTAAAATTTTGCAGGATCAACTGACCTCCCTTTGGGGAGCTGGTGGGTGGCCTAGGGTTTCAATTCTATGTTGTTGGGACAGGTGGGCTCTTCATGTGAAAGCTATTTTAGAGTTTGTTGGACTAGAATATAAATGCATGTGCGGGTTCGGACGTATGCGAATTATATATGGTATAGATATTATATAGGTTCCTATATATATAACAAAAATATGTATATGCATGGTAGGTTCTGCACTAACCACTGATGACTCACAGGATATATACATATGCATGCACATATATGTTGAGCATTAATTAGATTTTGTTGATTTGTCTAATCCACAGGTCGGTGTGTCGTCTTGCGTGTTTTTTTTTTCTCGATCTTCAATTAAATTTTTGTGCTCCCTGATGCATGAACCTGTCTAATTAGGATCGGAGCGACCAGCAGCGAGCGTGAGCGTATGGAGATGATGATACTAGCTTGTAGTGAGGTGTGTGAGTGTGGCCAGATAAGATGAAGGAATTGTTGCTGACACGTTATCATTAGTATCATTTTTCTACTTTGCATGTTTCAGTACTGGTGCAATGAACCTTCAGCCAATATATATATGCAGTGTTCCATTCCATCTATCTGGACCATACAAATAAATTACTCAAGACGTCTCTACAAGAGATCGACTCGTAGAAAAGTAGCTCAAAGCTTCCAAAACATTGTAGGCCACCAGGTCAGGTCGCCCAAAATGCCCTTCCACGAGAGAGCTAGCTAGAAGTAGCTTTCGGCGTAGCATGTTTTCCATATTATCAGTCACACAGCTAGCTACATGCATGCTGCACTGGATAACTTTTGTTTGGAAGCACGCTGCTGTTCCTGCACATTCGTCTGTCACTTGGTACGGCACTGTTCGTGCACATGCATGCAGTAATGCACTGTATAGCTTAGCTAGCTGTGCCACGTCTCAGCTACAAAGGTCATAGGTTTTCAGATCATCTACAGTGCCTCTGAACTTTATTTTCCATATACGTGCATACCATTGAAAGCCAACCCAGGAAATCATTACAGGGCGTGTTTAGATCGAGAAAAGTGACGTAAATTAAAAAATATTGTTTTAATAGAAGTGTACATAGAGATAAAAATAAACTGACATAGTGCTCTAGTGGATACGTTTTCGTGGAAAGGATACACTTTCGCTCACAGTAACATGGTTTTTCTTTTGCGGTGGCAGTGCGGCAGTCTCTGCATTGCCGACATCCAGCTGAAAGTACTCCCAACGGTTGGCCCAAGGATCGGCCACTTTTGTACCCTTTCTTCCATCCGCTACTGTATGCTCTTGTTGCGTACGATGTGACGCGAATGTGTATGCTTCCATCTGATAGACTGACGCCCTGACACGTTTCTGATCAATGACTTCTGACCGATGTACGTATCAATCGATCGTCCTCAGACTGAAAGGACGTGACGACCCATCAATATAATGATCCATGATGCATGCAGGATGTGTGTGCGCGCGCGACAGTACACGGCGTGAGAGGGCCGGGAAACTAAAAATTAATAAAGCGATGCGATGACGTGTGGCTCGATCTGTCCGTCTCCTGCTTGCGGTTCGGTTGCATGCATGCCGCTAGATTCCCGCCCAATCATGCACGACCATGCTTGTGGAATCGGTGTATCTCGACAAGGGACGCCGGTCCAAGACGAAACGCATACTATATTCCGGAAACGGGATTACTTGTTTGAAAATGCTATGGAATCATGAAGAATTGAAGATATGCTTCTCACATCTCAGTTAATACGCCGGTGGTAACTTTATTAATTTAAGGATTTTTCAACCTAGTATTTTATAGCTTTCCTAGCTAGGGATATGTTACACACACTCAAGCTATTTCCCGTGAAGGTTTCATTTTTGCATTTTCAAAAATAGGTCATGAAACATTACTCCAAATACCATTATCTTCATCGGCCCATACGAAGCAGATCGAAACGACCTGCTTAGTTTAAGTCATTGGAAGACGTGAAAAAGATGTCGCTTAGAGAATAAACCCGCTTAGAATAATTATCCTAACTGGCTCTATTCGTGCCGCTTTCACTAACAAGTTATCCTAACCGGCTCTATTCGCGCCGCTTACAATAACTAATTATCCTAACCGGCTCTATTCGCACCGCTTCCAATAACTAGTTAGCACGAATTGTTCCGTTTCAAAAATTTATAACTTTTGCATACGGTCTCGGATAGAGAGAAGCTTTATATGAAATTTGTACGTTTCGACGAGATCTACAACTTTGTAGTAGAAAGTTTTTCGATTTGAAATCGTTTAGATGTCCAAAACAGTTCCTGCTCTCGTTCCTGGTGTTGTAATTTGAATTTCAGGTTGCATTCCGAATTTCGTAACTTTTATATACGGTCCTAGATGGTGATAAGATTTATACGAAATTAGTACATTTCGAGAAGATCTACAACTTTATAGTAAAACTTGAATGTTCTATTTCCCACCCTTATTCCCGCTCTTGTAATTTGAATTTCAGGTTGCATTCCAAATTTTGTAACTTTTACATACGGTATCAGATAGAGATAAGCTTTATAAGAAATTTTTATGTTTCGATGAGATCTACAACTTTGTAGTTGAAAGTTTTTCAGTTTAAAGCCATTTAGATGCTCAAATAATTGAACTAAGCTTAAGATAACAAGGGTCAAAACGAATATAACTCCATCATGCATGCAGGAACGACGTCTAGGTGAGATGGTAAGAAATGCTCGCGTGAGGCAACAGGTCGTGAGTTCAAAGGCTGGGCACCGCACGCAGGTCGTGAGTTCGAAGGCTTGGGGTGGCCTCCTGGGCAACAAAAAAATATTTTTGTCATTTTTTATTTGCGAATTTTTATTTTTACTATTCTCGTCGGCACGAGATACGCCGGTTAGAATAGTTGTTAAACGAAGCGGTCCGAAAGTAACCGCTTCGGATGACGCTCTTATTCTAATCGGAAAAACTGCTTCGGATGAGGTTTTCGCGCCGCTTAGATTGATGGTTTCTGCAGTAGTGAAATAAAATATTTAATTGATGATGAAATACTCCACATAATGCAAGACGTGTTAGTGTTTTATAGACAATACATGCAAGAAACAAAGTGGTTGAAAATGGTGCATATACAAGGTACCCTTTCATCCTTTTGTTCTCACTATCTCATTGTCGAATCATCAAAACGGTTGATACGACACCTATTTGATGTGTGTAAAACCTCTATGAAAAATGCACCAATACTAACCATCACAGGGTTTGTTTGAGAGTCTGTATCTATATTTTTTTATTTATAAAATAAAAGACTCAACTCATCTGCGAGACACGAAAGAAATTCTCCGAAAGCCAAAACTCCCTATACAAGTTTGTCGTTTTGTTGGGATAGGGTAGACCTAATAGTATCTACAATTAGCTACGGAGTAGCTGTCAAATATATTATACTGTTTCAATATGCCATCACAATTCACAAATCAGCTCCAGTGACCTCTTGGGAGGGTGGTTCTCGACCGATTTTTTACCCGGCCCCTCAGGACGCGACAGGGTGCACGAGTTTTACTCGTTGCATGTTCCCCGGGCTGGCCTCAAATGGTAAAAGTCGCACGAAAGCAAACGCTCCGGCCATCTGTATACGTGCGTCGCCATCATGCCTTCTGTAGAAAGTACGACGAGTTACTGTATGAGAGTGAGTGATGAGAATCGAGCGCCCCAGCTTATTAATTACCGCCCCCCCCCCCCCCCCCCCCCCCCCCCCCCCCCCCGCTGTCACTCTGCATCTATGCGCGTGCCAGTCCTCAGAGGGAAAATAACAGTTTTCCCTAGTCGGCGACGGGGCGCCAAGTGATTGAAACTTCACTCCGGCCAGTTTTCCCTATCTATGCTTAAATGTTTAACGAGTAGTACCTCCGTTCCAAATTATAAGTCGTTTTGGCTTTTCTAGATTAATCATATTTGTTATGCACCTAGCTAGATAAACACTATGTCTAAATTCATAGCAAAATATATAAACATAGAAAAACCATAACAACATATAAATTGAAACGGAGGAAGTACTTATATATCACCTTGTTGACTAGCTTAAAAATAGACTAATCAACGTCATATGTATACAGTACATTATTAGCGAACGGAGGAAAAACACGTTATTTTGGAAATTTGTCACGCCCGTTTTCAGAAGAAAACGAACCATCTCATATGCAAGTCTTTAACCAAGGCAACTCACATATAATCGACAAAAATAAATATCACAGCGTGCAAGAATAAATAGAGAGTAGTAAATAGCATTATTACAAGCCAAGGTTTGTCTCCATAGAATAAATAGAGTCTTTATTTAACGCTGCAAACGAAACTCCTCTAAGACCTTGAGGTTGCCTGGCAGAGACGCAGCCTAGAACTCCTGGAAATCGCCGGTGAACTCCTCAAAGCTCCCCACGTCTGAACAAATCCGGATCGGTCGTTGCAAAAATAAATGAACAAGCGTGAGCACATGCCGTACTCAACAAGCTAAAGATAACGAAATGAAATGCAAGGCTTAAACAAGGATAGGCTGAAGGTTTAAGCATTTAGCATTTTAATTGATCAAATTTTAATTAAGCAAGCTTAAGTATAAGTTTATACCACCCACAATTAATGAAATAAAATAACATAAAGATGAGAGCCTCAACATAAAGTAAATGATTTGAATAAAGTTACGATAAATTAAATATGTGAGTGTCCAGGCCGCTCGTAACCGTGAGCACGGCTATCATGATAGTTTTTTTATTAACCTTGCAAGGTTTGTACAGCTTTACCCAGCAGAAGTGTCACCCTTTTTGCCCGAGGTTTGCAAGGCCCCATTAGACACTTCCTTTGGTGAATGGCCAGGGATCCACTACGAGACCGTTACAAAGATCCCTCAACTAGATTTGACTCGCATGGTTCCGGTGTCTGGCGCTCCTAACCCTCCCTAATAGGCATGTACCTTAGCAAAGGCTACTTCCCAAGAGGACCGGGCTAGACCGCGACTCAGTCCCCCCTTGCCCTTATCAGGTAAAGTCATTTCAAGTTAAGTTCTCAAATTAATAGGTCAAGGCCAGAGCCCATTAGCACTGCGGTTGTACGGTATGTCCCGGGTGGTTCTCCATGTTTCCATTTAAGTAGATGATCTTGTTAACGAGGCATAACATGATAAAATCAAGATTACATAGGGGTTCAATTAAACAGTAGAGCACTAGCAAGATCTACAGCAGATTTATTAACCCAAGGTAAAGGCATGATAATCAGGATAGGGTGGCTAGGCATGTCCTTAATAGGTAAACCCATCACAATTAAATATAACATGCAACTATGGTTGATTGAACATAAAAGTAAGTTCTAATTTAAATAGGACAAAGCATGACCAAGGCGACTTGCCTTCAGCGAACCCTTGCTGCTGCCCGAACTCCTCGAACTCCTCGAACTCCTCTCCCGGGAAGTCCTCGAAGCGCGGATCGTCTACCGGTACACACATGCACAAGCAAAGGAAATAATAAGAAAACAGTACAACAATCATAAGAAACCAACACATGGTCCACACATAAAGATTGTACACGAAACGACGATCCCAACGATATCTAGAACGCGTAAAACGGAGTTAAGATGCAAAAGTTATGATAAAAACAAGATCAGGGACTTGCTGGTAAAGATCAGGAACTTCCAGGGGCCTAAACGTAAATAAAAGGACTAAATTGTAAAGATTTTAAAACTGCGTAAAGTAAAGATGTAAATACGAAGAAAGCCAGGGGCTTTCGTGCAAAACAGCAGACGGCGGCGGCGGACTTGACGGCCGGCTGACGCCAGCACTGACGGCGTCAGTGACGTCAGCCTGACGTCGGCGCGGGGCGGCGCCGTGGACCACGCCGTGGACGAAGTCCACGGGTCCACGGTGGACCGGGCATCATACCCCTTCGCGGGTTATGATCTGGACCGCCGGATGAGGATCGGACGGCGGGCGGCCGTCCCGGCGCGCGGTCGACGGCGGCGGCGGCGGCAACGCGGCGGCGCCATGGCCGGCGAGCGGCGGCGCACGCGAGCGGGGACTGCGGTGCACGGGAGAACGTGCCAGAGGCACGTGAGGACGGCGGAGCACCTCGCGAAGCTTACCCAAGCGACGGCGGCGACTGAGAGCGGCGGGAGGCGGCGGCTCGAGCGGCCGGAGCGGCGGCGCTAGGGTTCCTTGCGGCGGCGGCGCGCAGGGGCGTGCGGCGGCTAGGGTTTTGGGTGGAGGGGCGCGCGAGGCGAGGCGGCGCGCAATGAATAGGCCGGGGAGGGGCATTGGCGTGCGTGCCACGCCACGGGGCGACGCGGCGCGAGGTCGGACTCGAGCTCGGGCTCGAGTCCGACGCGGGGACGACGCCCGGCGGGGATGACAGGTGGGCCCCGCCGGTCAGCGGCTCGGCGAAGGCGGACGGAGGCGCGGGCGCCAGCGCGAGAGGAAAGCGGAAAAACGACAAGGCGGCCGCGAGCGCGAGCGAGGAGGGAAAACGGAAAACTGCGAGGGCGCCTTCGACGTCGGCGAGCCGGCGGACGCGCGCGGAGAGCTGGGCCGCGGCAGCTGGGCCGCGATGCGAACCGGGCCGGCTGGGCTGCGAAGCGAAAAGCGCGAGGGGCGAAGCCGAGCGGGCCGAAAAGATCAGGGGGCAAAAGAGAACTTGCAGAATTTAAACAAAACAACATTCAAACTAAAATTTGAATTCAAACAAACTTGAACCCAAACACAATAAAATAAATATGCAGCAGCATGAATGCAACAATGCACCCTACTTTAATTTAATTTGAGAAAATGTTTTCCAACACACATTTATTTCGAATAAATTCTAGAAAATCCTTAAAAACCTTAACTGAGCTCGAATAAATTCTAGAAAATTTTATTAATTGCAAAAGTTGAAATTTAGGGTGTTACAAACCTCCCCCCCTTAAGAAGAATCTCGTCCTCGAGATTCGGATAGATTTGCGAAGAGATCTGGAAATTCTGCCTTTAACTCATCCTCTCTTTCCCAAGTTGCCTCATCCTCTGAATGGTGACTCCACTGTACCTTGCACATGGTAACTGACTTGTTCCGCGTAACTCTCTGTAGTGTCTCCAAAATTCTGATAGGTCGCTCATCATAAGTCAGATCATCAGACACATTCAACTCTTCCAAGGACAACTGCTCCTCTGGTACCCTGAGACACCGTTTCAGCTGAGAGATATGGAACACATCATGCACATCTGAGAGTCTGGCTGGCAATTCTAACCGATAAGCAACTTCTCCCATCCTCTCTAGTATCTTGTATGGGCCAATAAAGCGGGGTGACAACTTCCCTTTTACTTTAAACCGGCGCATGCCTCTAACGGGTGACACCTTCAAATATACAAAATCACCTTCCTCAAAGGTCAAAGCTCTGCGGCGTGTATCAGCATAACTTTTCTGCCTTGATTGCGCTGATCTCAGATTTTCCCTTATCAACTGCACTTGCTTCTCAGCCTCTTGCAGAACCTCTGGCCCAAACACTTGACTTTCTCCAGCCTCATTCCAGAAGAGGGGCGTTCTGCACCTTCTCCCGTACAAAGCTTCGAACGGTGCCATCTTGAGACTCGCCTGATAGCTGTTATTGTAAGAGAACTCCGCATAGGGTAAACTTTTCTCCCAGCTGCTTCCGTGCTTTAAGGCACAAGCCCTCAGCATATCCTCCAATATCTGATTAACTCGCTCGGTCTGGCCATCTGTCTGAGGATGGTATGCTGAACTGAAATTCAACTTTGTATCCATGGATTCATGCAGCTTCTGCCAGAACCGTGACGTAAACTGAGTACCCCGATCAGAAACTATTTTCTTAGGCACACCATGCAGACACACGATCCTGGACATGTATAACTCTGCCAACCTAGCGCTGGTGTACTCGATTCTCACAGGTATGAAATGAGCTACCTTAGTAAGCCGATCCACGATGACCCATATAGAATCATGACCGTTCCGAGAGCGAGGTAATCCCACTATAAAATCCATGCTGATTTCTTCCCACTTCCATTCTGGTACTTTCAATGGTTGGAGTAGCCCTGCTGGCCTCTGATGCTCTGCCTTGACCCTCTGACACGTGTCACACACAGCCACATATTCAGCCACATCCCTTTTCATACCATACCACCAGTACATCTGCTTTAGATCTTGATACATCTTAGTGCTTCCAGGGTGAATAGAATAGGCAGAATCATGAGCTTCTCTGAGAATAGTCTTTCTAAGATGATCGATGTCAGGCACACAAATCCTCTTACCAAGCCAAAGTGTTCCTTGTTCATCGAGTCGGTAGTCAGGTGCCTTCCCTTCACTCATCAGCTCCTTGATTTCCTTCACCTTAGCATCCTCTAGCTGACCATCACGGATTTCCTGCTCCAAGGTAGACGCTAATTCTAGCGTGACTCCTTCAGTGTGAGCTACCATCCCAAGGTTCAATTTCTCAAAATCTTTAAACAACTCTTCGGGCAGCTCGTGCGCCAGCACCATGTTCAACTGGTCCTTCCTACTCAGAGCATCCGCAACGACATTTGCCTTGCCCGGGTGGTAATGTATCTCCAGATCATAGTCATTAATCAGCTCCAACCAACGGCGCTGCCTGAGATTGAGATCCCTCTGGGTAAAAATGTACTTCAAACTCTTGTGGTCTGTATAGATATTACACTTATTCCCCACTAGGTAGTGCCTCCAAATCTTCAGAGCGTGTACCACAGCTGCCAACTCCAAGTCGTGAGTAGGATAATTCTGCTCATGCTTCCTCAACTGCCTCGATGCATATGCCACCACATGTCCTTCCTGCATAAGCACACACCCCAATCCCAGCTTAGATGCATCACAATAGACGTCAAAACCTTTGCTGATATCCGGCATCACAAGAACAGGGGCCGTGGTCAACAGCTGCTTTAGCTTCTCAAAACTGGCCTGACAGGCTTCGGTCCACTTGAAGTCTGCATCCTTCTCCAAAAGTGAAGTAAGAGGCTTTGCTATCTTAGAGAATCCCTCAATGAACCGACGATAGTAACCTGCCATTCCCAAGAAACTTCTTACCTGCTTCACAGAAGTAGGTGGCTTCCAGTTCAACACATCATTAACCTTCCCTTGGTCAACTGCTACACCACCATCAGTAATGACATGACCCAGAAAAGAAACTTCCTTCATCCAGAACTCACACTTGCTGAACTTGGCATACAGCTGATTCTCCCTCAACTTCTGCAACACCAACCTCAGATGCTCTTCATGCTCTTCCTCGTTCTTGGAGAATACCAGGATATCATCAATGAACACCACCACGAACTTATCCAGATATTCCATAAACACCTTATTCATCAGATACATGAAGTAAGCGGGGGCATTAGTCAAACCAAAGGACATTACCGTGTACTCATAAAGGCCATATCTGGTGGAGAAAGCGGTCTTGGGAATATCACAAGGCCTGATCTTCATCTGATGATAACCAGAACGCAGGTCAATCTTAGAAAACACTCTGGCACCCCTCATCTGGTCAAAAAGGTCATCAATCCTGGGCAACGGATACTTATTCTTGATAGTGACCTCATTGAGTAACCTGTAATCCACACACATCCTCTCTGTGCCATCCTTCTTCTTTACAAAGATAACCGGTGAACCCCAGGGTGAAGAACTAGGACGGATAAAGCGCTTACTTAAGAGTTCCTTAAGTTGTTGTTTCAGTTCTTCTAAATGTTTAGCAGAGAGTCTATATGGTCTTTGCGAGATGGGTGCAGTACCAGGAATAAGATCAATGAGAAATTCGACATCTCGGTCAGGTGGCATACCTGGTAGCTCGTCTGGAAAAACATCCGGAAAATCGCACACCACCTTAATATCCTCCAAGACAACACCTTCCACCTGATTCACCGTACACTTTGATGGAACTGTTGGAATAGTTGCCACTACTTCAATCTCTCTTCCCTGCGGAGTCTTGAGTAAAACTGTCCTCTTGGCACATTGGATCGTAGCATCATTGGCAGCTAACCACCTCATTCCCAGTATCACATCAATCTCCCCAAAGTCCAGAACGATGAGATCAGCTAGAAAAGCTACCCCTTCTATGTTTAGGTTAACCTGAGGGCATATGTACTGAGCTTTCTTTACCCCTCCAGGTGAAGTGACTAACATACCTCTTCTCATTGTTTGCATGGGTATACTATGTTCGGCTACGAATTTGGCAGTAACAAAGGAATGCGATGCTCCAGAATCAAATAAAACCGATGCAGGAGCTGAGTTAACAAAGAACATACCAAGGACAACATCTGGAGCACCTTGAGCTTCTTCAGTAGTCACGTGGTTCACCCGGCCACGAGCGACGCTCTGCTGTCCCCTGCCCTGTGGGGTCTGATTCCCATTCCTCCCTTGCTGGCTATGCTGGTTCTGACCTTGCGGAGTCTGTGCATTCCTCTTGGGGCAGTTGTTGGCGAAGTGACTGGGATCACCACACTTGAAACAAGCACGAGGGGTAGTAGTGCTGCCTGGAGCTGGTGCCTTCACTGGTGTCTGAGCTGGAGTAGTCTGACGGTTCTGCTGGAAGTTCTGTTGGGGGTTCTGTTGGAATGCTGGGCGTTGCGGTGCAGGTGCGGAGCGCTGACCCTGATTCTGCCCATATCCACCACTGTAACCTCCAAAGCGGAACGGAGTGTTCTGCTGAGGTGGGGTGAAACGAGGGCGAGTGATGCTGCTAGACTGTCCTGATCCACTGAACTTCCTCTTCTCACCCAGCTCCTGGCGTTTGTGTTCCAGACCAATTGCCTTGTCTATAAGTTCCTGAAAGGTGGGGAAGGTGTGAGAGTACAACTGATAGTTTAACGGCCCAATCAAACCGTTCAGGAACCGTTCCTGCTTCTTCTCATCATCAGACACCTCTTCTGGAGCATAACGGGACAACTGAATGAACTTGTCCCGATACTCACTCACGGACATTCCTCCCTGCTTAAGAGCAAGGAACTCTGCTTTCTTCAGCTTCATGAGACCTGTCGGAATGTGATATTTCCTGAAGTTGTTCTTGAACTCATCCCAAGTGATAGCATCAGCATCTTCATGAGCGGCAGTGAACGAGTCCCACCAATCTGCAGCAGTTCCCTCCAGGCGTCCAGAAGCATAAAGGACCTTCTCCCGGTCAGTACACTGAGTAATTTCCAGCATCCTTCCCACAGTCTTCAGCCAGTCGTCAGCCTGCAGCGGATCCGCGGAATGAGAGAACGTCGGGGGCCTGTGGCTCATGAACTCCCTGTGCTTGTCCCTGGGCGGCGGGTTCGGGTTGTTGTTCCCCTGGTTGTTGTTCCCCTGGTTGACTTGAGCTTGAAGTCCAGCCACAGTGTTAGTCAATGTCTGGAGGAAAACCATCTGTGCCTCAAGAAACGGTTCCATCTCTGACGGCAGTGGTGGTTCTGGCTGATGATTCGGGTTGGGGTTGACGTTCCTTGACGGACGAACTGTTGGTGGTTGATCAACTCCTGCACCAGACCTGGTGTTCACCATCTGAGTGTTAGAGATACAGGTTTCAGATTGTGACTGATAAAGATATAATAGAAAGATTGTGCTCAACAGCGTAATTAGATAATAACAGAAAATTTCAGGACAGGACAGAATTCTGATTAGACGAAAAGACCAGATATAAGTCGTGAACAGGACTTCCAAAAATTATGAGAAAATTACAGGATAAAGGTTACTAAATTCTGGAACCAACCCAACTTGAATAATATAAATCGGAGTTATAAAACTCGAGATATAAAATAAACAAGCTGCACACGTCAGACCATTGTGACAGATTCAGGTTCTGAGAAAAGCAGATGCATATCTCTCTGTCCGTAATTCCAAAAATCATGAAAAATTACCGGGATTTCACCCATTAAATTCTGAATCTAACCCACTTGGTTTCACATGAAACCGATCCCTGTAGCTTCTGAATAAATTCGAACAGTACCGAAAGGTCATGCAGTGACGCGAACAGATTTGCTTTGAACGAGATTTATAAGATAGATAAAGCGAGATAGATAAAGGATTAAATTATGAGACCAAATTAAAACCCCAAACTAAACTTTATTAAACTGATGTCGCTGTGGTAAACTCCACAACACACCACACTCATTACAAAGACCCAAATCAACCATAAGCAAAATAACAAGCACACGTTCACTCTTAACAAAAGACGCAACTCGAAACGACGATCGTTTACGCTAACGATTACAAGAACTCTAAACTCTTAAACTTAAGGACTCCGAAACTCCTAACTCCTAAGCTCCTAAGCTTCCTCAAAGCTAGTTGATGTAGGTGATGGCTCCTCCATATCTTGTCTTGCGGCGAGGGGGTGAACGTGCTGGACAAACTTCTTTATCTTCCTCCACCTCCGCTGGATCCTCTCCACGGAGTGCAGCTCGAAGCTTCTTGTTCTTCAACCTTTCAGCAGCTAGCATATCATAGGCGTGGTTCAACTCATCGGTGGTGCCCACAGCATAGGTGTGAACCGCTGCGGTGTACTTGGCATGGTCCCTCAGGTCCTCATTCAGTTGATTCTGGATGTCCAGGATTATGCTGCTCACGGCCTCCGGTGCTGTCCGAGGGAAGAACTTCCAAATGGTGCCTTGCAGCTCACCATTTTCTTGATAAAGCACCCTTCCAAAGGCCTGAAGCGCGGCATCATCCCTTCCAGCTGCAAAACTGCCTCTGAATGCTATGGCTTGAAACTTGGCGGCCTCCAGAGTCCCTCCATGCACATAATCAGCGACGCGAATCTGCACGGACACCTTCCACTCTGCCGGATACCTGGGGTGACGCCATTGATTGCCCTTGTACATAATCTCTACCGGCAGTTGGAGACGCTCAAACAGCTCCTTGAGCAGCGCGGGAAGACGGGCATTGCCACCATCGTGATAGTGGCGAGTCAGAGTCCAGAACTCAGGCGGAGGCGGCTGGGCATTCTCTGAATCCTCAGATGAAGACGGATCTGGAGACTGGATGGCATCCTCGTAGTATTCTCCTTCGCCCAGGTACTCCTCTACCTCCTCAGGATCCTCCTCTTCGTCTTGAACTTCATGATGCTCCTCTCCTGCAGGGGCTTCAGCTTGGGCTTCCTGCTGCTCCTCCACTCCAACGGCGACTGGAGGCACTGGCTGGTCAGCATCAACCGCTGGAGCACCATCTTCACCCTCTTCAACATCTTCAATCTCGATCACCTCCACCTCCTGCAGCGGCGGCGTGTGCACCTCCACATCGGGGCCTTCCACCACCAGCTGAGCATCAACCTCTTCATCACTGTCTTCCTCCCACTCACGGACACGCTGAAGCATAGCACTCTTACGAGCGGACTCCCGAGTCATCACCATCTTCTGAGATAAGGAAAATTTTCAACAAGTAAGATATGTAATAAAATGAATAGAAATAGCTCCAAGGGTGAGATAAAATCAACGACAAGAAGAGATAAAATAAAGATAAAAATAAAAATGGAATAAAATAGTTTTATATCAGAGTCAAGCGGAAATAAAAAAGGCTTCTAAGCTTTAGTATCCTTAATTCGACCATTTTCTAACTAGGCTAACGTTCCTAGAGGCAACACGGCTCTGGTACCACTTTTGTCACGCCCGTTTTCAGAAGAAAACGAACCATCTCATATGCAAGTCTTTAACCAAGGCAACTCACATATAATCGACAAAAATAAATATCACAGCGTGCAAGAATAAATAGAGAGTAGTAAATAGCATTATTACAAGCCAAGGTTTGTCTCCATAGAATAAATAGAGTCTTTATTTAACGCTGCAAACGAAACTCCTCTAAGACCTTGAGGTTGCCTGGCAGAGACGCAGCCTAGAACTCCTGGAAATCGCCGGTGAACTCCTCAAAGCTCCCCACGTCTGAACAAATCCGGATCGGTCGTTGCAAAAATAAATGAACAAGCGTGAGCACATGCCGTACTCAACAAGCTAAAGATAACGAAATGAAATGCAAGGCTTAAACAAGGATAGGCTGAAGGTTTAAGCATTTAGCATTTTAATTGATCAAATTTTAATTAAGCAAGCTTAAGTATAAGTTTATACCACCCACAATTAATGAAATAAAATAACATAAAGATGAGAGCCTCAACATAAAGTAAATGATTTGAATAAAGTTACGATAAATTAAATATGTGAGTGTCCAGGCCGCTCGTAACCGTGAGCACGGCTATCATGATAGTTTTTTATTAACCTTGCAAGGTTTGTACAGCTTTACCCAGCAGAAGTGTCACCCTTTTTGCCCGAGGTTTGCAAGGCCCCATTAGACACTTCCTTTGGTGAATGGCCAGGGATCCACTACGAGACCGTTACAAAGATCCCTCAACTAGATTTGACTCGCATGGTTCCGGTGTCTGGCGCTCCTAACCCTCCCTAATAGGCATGTACCTTAGCAAAGGCTACTTCCCAAGAGGACCGGGCTAGACCGCGACTCAGTCCCCCCTTGCCCTTATCAGGTAAAGTCATTTCAAGTTAAGTTCTCAAATTAATAGGTCAAGGCCAGAGCCCATTAGCACTGCGGTTGTACGGTATGTCCCGGGTGGTTCTCCATGTTTCCATTTAAGTAGATGATCTTGTTAACGAGGCATAACATGATAAAATCAAGATTAACATAGGGGTTCAATTAAACAGTAGAGCACTAGCAAGATCTACAGCAAATTTATTAACCCAAGGTAAAGGCATGATAATCAGGATAGGGTGGCTAGGCATGTCCTTAATAGGTAAACCCATCACAATTAAATATAACATGCAACTATGGTTGATTGAACATAAAAGTAAGTTCTAATTTAAATAGGACAAAGCATGACCAAGGCGACTTGCCTTCAGCGAACCCTTGCTGCTGCCCGAACTCCTCGAACTCCTCGAACTCCTCTCCCGGGAAGTCCTCGAAGCGCGGATCGTCTACCGGTACACACATGCACAAGCAAAGGAAATAATAAGAAAACAGTACAACAATCATAAGAAACCAACACATGGTCCACACATAAAGATTGTACACGAAACGACGATCCCAACGATATCTAGAACGCGTAAAACGGAGTTAAGATGCAAAAGTTATGATAAAAACAAGATCAGGGACTTGCTGGTAAAGATCAGGAACTTCCAGGGGCCTAAACGTAAATAAAAGGACTAAATTGTAAAGATTTTAAAACTGCGTAAAGTAAAGATGTAAATACGAAGAAAGCCAGGGGCTTTCGTGCAAAACAGCAGACGGCGGCGGCGGACTTGACGGCCGGCTGACGCCAGCACTGACGGCGTCAGTGACGTCAGCCTGACGTCGGCGCGGGGCGGCGCCGTGGACCACGCCGTGGACGAAGTCCACGGGTCCACGGTGGACCGGGCATCATACCCCTTCGCGGGTTATGATCTGGACCGCCGGATGAGGATCGGACGGCGGGCGGCCGTCCCGGCGCGCGGTCGACGGCGGCGGCGGCGGCAACGCGGCGGCGCCATGGCCGGCGAGCGGCGGCGCACGCGAGCGGGGACTGCGGTGCACGGGAGAACGTGCCAGAGGCACGTGAGGACGGCGGAGCACCTCGCGAAGCTTACCCAAGCGACGGCGGCGACTGAGAGCGGCGGGAGGCGGCGGCTCGAGCGGCCGGAGCGGCGGCGCTAGGGTTCCTTGCGGCGGCGGCGCGCAGGGGCGTGCGGCGGCTAGGGTTTTGGGTGGAGGGGCGCGCGAGGCGAGGCGGCGCGCAATGAATAGGCCGGGGAGGGGCATTGGCGTGCGTGCCACGCCACGGGGCGACGCGGCGCGAGGTCGGACTCGAGCTCGGGCTCGAGTCCGACGCGGGGACGACGCCCGGCGGGGATGACAGGTGGGCCCCGCCGGTCAGCGGCTCGGCGAAGGCGGACGGAGGCGCGGGCGCCAGCGCGAGAGGAAAGCGGAAAAACGACAAGGCGGCCGCGAGCGCGAGCGAGGAGGGAAAACGGAAAACTGCGAGGGCGCCTTCGACGTCGGCGAGCCGGCGGACGCGCGCGGAGAGCTGGGCCGCGGCAGCTGGGCCGCGATGCGAACCGGGCCGGCTGGGCTGCGAAGCGAAAAGCGCGAGGGGCGAAGCCGAGCGGGCCGAAAAGATCAGGGGGCAAAAGAGAACTTGCAGAATTTAAACAAAACAACATTCAAACTAAAATTTGAATTCAAACAAACTTGAACCCAAACACAATAAAATAAATATGCAGCAGCATGAATGCAACAATGCACCCTACTTTAATTTAATTTGAGAAAATGTTTTCCAACACACATTTATTTCGAATAAATCTAGAAAATCCTTAAAAACCTTAACTGAGCTCGAATAAATTCTAGAAAATTTTATTAATTGCAAAAGTTGAAATTTAGGGTGTTACAAAATTGGACATGTTACATGTACGATTAGAATACAAGTATAGGGGCAAATTGGGCTATGTATTGCATAAACGGGGACCGCAAGTATGCCCAAATTGAGAATGAGGGGAAGTGCTTCATTCTGTGCTTGTGTAGCAGATATATATATTGCCTCCTACAGTGGTGGAAGAAAGGTCAACAACATGAGTATATATTGACCAAGTTGGACCACTAGGACGACACCTGCAGTACAAATGCGGGCTTTCAAATTGAACTTTGCACCGTTATCGGAGCCTTTTGAATTAATTTTGTCTGTTTCACGCAACCACACATATCGAGAATGATGTAGCTGCACGAGGCTAGATACAGTATGATGTTTGCACTATCTGTCTAGATCTGTCATTGGCTTGAATAATATGAGTCCTCTCTCTTTTTTACAAAAAGAAATGGGTTAGGCCTGATTCAAATGCAAGAATAGTATGATGTTTCTTAAATTTTGTGCAAATTTCGCAGAAACCGGCAGTAACTACTCTCATGAAATTGTGCCCCTAAACATGAATCAGTCAAATCAAAATAACTAACTTGTGTCTACACAATTTTTGCACCGATTTTTGGAACAAGCGGTAGGCAAAGGCATCACGACAGTTGGATAACCAGTAGTGAAAGCTAATATCACCTCATTCTCAACACGAACCGGTAATGCAGCTTCTAACTTTACTACCAGTTGGTAACATGAACTGGGAGTAAACCATCTTTAATTGGAAGTCATGGATTTTGCACTATATGGCTTTCACATCCATCATTCAAATGTGAAATGTTTTGTACCAGATGTAAATCTAACCTGGCTAGGTGCCTAGGACTAAAATAGGTCATCAAACAACTGGAGTTGGATTCACGACTACCAATGTGTGCCCCAAGGGCTCCATGACATGAGTTAAGATTGCTCTCGAACAAACATTTATGTGTGCAACACTATGATGGAGGAAATCATATAACAATAAAGCAGAAACGACGCAGAGTGATAAACTGCATTATCCAATCACACTCTCAAAATATAAGAAAAACATTATCAGTGCGGTGAAGTAGTATATGAAACTTTGCCCAGAAAAAAAGAGTCCCACGCAATTTGAGATTCGACGCTACTATAAAATGCTCATATAGGGCACCTTGTGTTTTGTGACTCCTTAGAATGAATTATCTTAAATAACGTTCTAATCTCTCATGGCCTGAATTGATAAAACCATCTAAGACTAGGCCTCATATGGTAACTTTCACGGGTATTCGGTTCAAATCTGTGGTGTATCCATCTTGCAGTTCAATAACCAGCATAGATGAGCGATAGGTTACAGCTCGCATCTATTTTGAGCCTTAGTGTCAGAAAGTGAAGACACCATATGTATACGATATGCCTTTTATAATGTAACTCACTTTGTGAAATTCAAAATATTAAAAAAAATCGAAATGGTGTGTACCCCCGTGGGACACGATTAAGTCTCAATTTGGGCATGTCCACAATCCATAACCTTGCATTGACATGTGCTTCCTGTTACCAAATATTTATAGAACATAACAAAAGTAGACTTATGTGAAACTATGTTGAGAGATAAATCTACTCATATCATTTTCATATATTCAAACTCAACACATAAATAGTAATATGCAAACAAATTTTGGATTTGTTGACAAATAATAAACCCAACTATCATCTATTTTCTTTGCAGGGTGGAAGAAGACCTTTCATGGATAAGCTGAAGTTGGTCTTGCTTAGAGCAAAGCCATCCTTTGGGGACTTGATTAAAGCTTGGATGAGTAGCATGCTTTAATTCTTTTTGCTCTCTCTTTAGGTCTGTGACCTTGAAAATGTAATTATTTGTAAATATTGCTTATTTTTAATAGAAAAATGGTTAGGGGCCTCCTCTGCCGTTCAGCTTAAAAAATGTTCATATCATTTAACTGAATTTAAACATCCACATAAGTCGTTTATTCATGAAATTAAATTCAACATAATTTGCATTATCATGTTTCATATGGCATGCAAGCTAGGTTATTATTGTCTATATATATGATGGGTCAAGCTTAAAAATGAATACACTGCACATTGATATACTGTACGTTGGATTTAGCTGTGGCGAAAAAAAGCATACGTATAATTTTTTTAACTGAATATCTTTGTTGGATACAAATACTAATAAACAGAACCGTAAAGACATTTTGGTTTCGGGTCTTAATGGACTACAATAAACCTTTTTGCTACATTTGTTTGCATTGTCTCTATGGAGTTTGAATATACAAAATTATTTGTACAAGGCAATCAGCATATGTAGCCAAGGAATCAAACAAAAACATGGCCCAACGACCCAACCGTGCACCACTTGAACGCAATGATTGGGTCGAACCTGCCCGGTCAATCAGCCAGTCTGGAAGTGGATCGATCGCAAGGAGACGACAAGCCGGAAAAGATGCCATCGATTTATACATATATCCATCCGTCCTTGAGCAACGATTACACGGGCGATTAAATTCATTGAATAATGACCATATTATATGTATTGTTTAAGTAGCACCTCGGCGTAATATAATCAGGATCATCTCCGGATTGCGCGGGCATGAGTGACAACGTCGAGGGACAAACTGTCGTCCAAAAAGCGAAGAACAGCACGATCATCGCCTACCTAGCAGCAACCTAAAACTTGTCCCAGCCTGATTATAACACATAAAAATATGTATGCAGGCACACCTAACCCGATTCAACAGTCGATTTTGGTCTCTGCAATAATTCTACTTTTATTTTTTGAAAAACAGTAGAAACACTGCTATGTCATATAAGAGGGAAAGCAAACGGTTCTTACAAGAAGTTTAATATTACATAAAATCAAATAACACACTCAACAAGAAAGGATGATATCATAGGGAACTAAGGAAATAATCCAACTTTCGTGATTATAGGGAAGATGCATGCGCACACACTGCTATATATATCCCCAGCAATTTCTTTTAATTTTCTCTTGCGTATCAATTAACATCATTTCGTGTGGTATGCAATGTGTGAGTGTATGTGTCGCCTTTCACTACTGGAAAAACCACTATCTAAATCGGTTGATACGAACCGGTTCAAAATACCCCGCTTCATTTAAGTCATTCGAAGCGGTGGAGTAGACAACGCTACAGTATTTTCGCTTCGAATAGTTATCCTAAGCGGCTCAAACCGTGCCGCTTCCAATAACGAGTTATTCTAACCAGCTCTATTCGCGCCGCTTCCAATAACTCTTATTCTAACCGGTTCTATTCGTGCCGCTTCCAATAATTAGATTCTAGCCGGCTCTAGTCGCGCCGCTTTCAATAACTAGTCACCGCGAACTGTCCATCTTCAAAATTTCATAACTTTTGCATACGGTCTCGGATGAAGAGAAGTTTTATATGAAATTTGTATGTTTCGACAAGATCTACAACTTTGTAGTTAAGAGTTTTTCAATTTCACATTAGATGCCCAAACCAGTTCCCGTCCTCTTTTCCGTTTTTGTAACTTGAATTTCAGATTATATTCTAAATTTTGTAACTTTTGTTTATGGTCTCCGATGGACAAAAGCTTTATACAAAACTTGTAAGTTTCGACGAGATCTACAACTTTGTAGTTGAAATTTTTTTATTTGACATAGTTTAGAAGCCCGAAACAGTTCCCGTTCTCATTCCGGCTCTTGTAACTTGAATTTCAGATTGTATTATAAAATTTGTAACTTTTGCATATCGTCTCAGATGGAGAGAAGATTTATATAGAAATTGTACGTTTCGACGAGATCTACAACTTTGTAGTTGAAAGTTTTTCGATTTAAAGCCGTTTAGATGCTCAAATAATAAAACTAAGCTTCAGGCAATAAGGGTCAAAAGGAATATAACTCCCTCATGCATGCAGGAACGACGTCTAGGTGAGTAGGTGAGATGGTAAGGAAGACTCGTGCGAGGCAGGAGGTCGTGAGTTCAAAGACTGGGCACTGCAGGCGCATGTATTTCGCGTGAAATACGCGTGACTTGCGACCATGACCGTAGCTCAAGGGTGGCCTCCTAGGCTATGGAAAAAATGTTTTTACCGTTTTTATTTGTGAATTCCTATTTTTACTATCCACGCCGGTACGAGATACTTCGCTTAGAATAACTTGTCAAACGAAGCGGCGAAATAACCGTTTCGGATGACATTCTAATTGAAAAAGGGAAGCGGTGAAATAACTGCTTCAGATAAGGTTTTTGCGCCGCTTAGATTGATGGCTTCTGCAGTAGTGTTTGTAATAAAAAAATATTATCATTTCATGATTTCTGTTAGGTTTAGTCCCACATCGGAAATTGATGGGGGTGGAGCACGACATATAAGGCGGAGGCAACCCTCACCTATCAGACTAGTTTTTTGGGTTGAGTTAGGCCTGGGCCTTGGTTGGTTGTTGCTCCGGTGGACCTGGGCTCGATGGGGCGCGGCTCGTGCGTATAGCGGGCCGGGCCGGATTCCGCTGCGCCACTCTATCAAGTGGTATTAGAGCCGAAGGTCAGGAAACCTGGAAAATCTCATGGGTCACATGGTGACGGGGGAGCCCGTGAACGTCTCCGGAGGGTCACGTGGCGATTTGTGACTGGAGAGTTGGACTCCGGGGCCTGGGATAACGTCTCCCGGGAGATCACATGGGTATATGTGATGGAAGAGTTGGGCCCGATGTGTGACGGGGGAGATTGTTAGGTTTAGTCCCACATCGGAAATTGATGGGGGTGGAGCACGACATATAAGGCGGAGGCAACCCTCACCTATCAGACTAGTTTTTTGGGTTGAGTTAGGCCTGGGCCTTGGTTGGTTGTTGCTCCGGTGGACCTGGGCTCGATGGGGCGCGGCTCGTGCGTATAGCGGGCCGGGCCGGATTCCGCTGCGCCACTCTAACAATTTCAACAAACTGTACCCTCGTCAATTGGTTGTTGCTTATGGTGCTAGATCGAGCTATATGGAGATAGATACATTGTTGAAATTCCTTCATGTTTGAGTGATTTTCTCACCATCCTTAAACGATACATGCATGTATGTTCTTTGCACTTGGCTGTAAGTTTGTTTTAAACTTTTGTCAAATTTAGCCTGCGCACATGCATTCGGAGATATATTAATATAAAACGGAACAACGTAAGACGACAGATCAGGAGTGGCTATGGCTAGTACTACATTATAGTGTGCCAATTTGCTGGCCTAAGTACGTAGCTACGTAATTATGCGTGTGATATATGCTTGGTTTTATTATGTTTGATCCTTGTCGTGTACAGGAGGAGCACGTATGATCGCTTTTGGTGTGACACGGAGCCGTCGCCGTCTTTAGTCTGTGCTTAGAAAAGGTGTAATCCAACCACGCGGCTCCAAAGCTTGTCGGAAGAACATGCACGAGTGGAATCTTTTGCCAAAAAGTGTAGTATACTATACTATAAGTATATGATTTCTAACAAATAAAATCTGGCGTTTGGGCTACACCGAGGAACAAATCTTTTGCTAAAGAGAAGCTAGCTCACACATGCATGCACACATACTGTTTTGAAGTCTGAACTTGGTTGTCTTTGTCTTTTCCCCTTGTTTCCGGACACCTGTTGTAAAGTTTTATATATTGTATCTATCTATACAGGACGATATTTTTTATTTTTATGTCAAATCTTACATCTTACTCTTACAATGTCTGCACCGTCAAATTTTATGATGATCAAACACTCTAAATCTATACTACAAAGGACGAAAGAATTTCGACGGTCAATCGTCAAAAGACACATTGATCTGACAGGTGGACCCACGGGTCAAGTACGTGAGCAGTCAGGACTTTTTCTCATGCTACACATCAGCCTCTCGGACTCTTTCTCACGCTATATTGGTCATGTACGTGAGCAGTCAAGACTCTTTATCGTGCTACACATTAGCCACTATGACTCTTTCTCACGCTATATTTTTCTTAAAACACGTGCCTGCGGCACATGCCTTTGTGCTAGTTAGTCTAAAGAGTTCATATTTATTACATCTCTAATTTAGTAATTTATTTAAAACACATATCATAGGCACGTGCCCTTCTGCTAGTGTAGTAAACCTCACAAAAAATAGAGCTAGATATATACATGGTGGTATATTAAGGTGAGCCGGATGGGCCTATTAAATTGAGAAGTCTGGATGGGGTTAATATGGGCTTATGTGGACTCCATTCTGAGTATTGCCATCCCGCGGCCCACCCCACGGTGGGCATAATCCTATATATCTTTGGATCAACAAGTTGCAACTAAATGAATCGCCAATTAGCTAACGTCTCAGCATAATGGATTTTAGGTTGGACAATATATATGTTGAGTAAATATCTCATTTTTGAGAAATGAACATATTGTTTATGGATCAGTGTCACAAACCAAGGAGTACACGCAAGCATCAAGAACAGAGAGACGCCTGAAGCTGAAGATGAAGCAGAACCAGGGAGCGCTCAAGTACTGAAGAAGGCAACGAATGGGCCTCGGGTCCGAAAGCCCAATATTCGACTTGCTGGGCCTGAATGGCAGAAGTAGAGGGTGAGCCCATGAACGGGTTAGCATCGACGCTTGCGTGCGCGATGTTGTAATGATAAAGGGGAACTTGGCGGAGGGGAAGAACTCGATTTGGAACCCGTCGGACTTGGCGGCGGCGGTGAGCATAGGCTCGAGAACCCCGGCGAGGTTCCTCGTCCACCTGTAACCAGCTACCGTATATTCGTGAGCTAGTGAAGTATTCGTCGCACCGTAATCTAGGTTGTGACATTTGGTATCTCAGAGCTATTCGATCTTGGGAGGGATCAGAAAGCCTGGATACAACCCACCATCATCTCACTCGTCATCAGGTGCACGTCGGAACCATGGCACCGCCCGTGGATAATGCCACTCTAAAACAGATGCTGGAGGAATTGACGAAGAAGATCGACGAGTCGAACCAGAAGGCAGATGATACCCCCCGCAAGAGGGAAGAGATGCAGAATTCCATTCAACAACTCTCCGACGACCAAGGTTCGGTCAAAACCTGGAAGCCACAATTGGAGGATAAGGTCTCTGTATTGCAGAATACCGTGACTGGTCTGAAGCTCAAGGTGGATCTCTTCATCCACCAACTTCCGAAGCTTGAAGCATAGGAAGGAACCATGATGGAGGCGCCTGCTCCTGCTCATCTGGGGGCTACCGCTAAAGCGGAGGCATCCGGGCAAAATTGCCACTGCGAAGATCCAATTCACCGGGTTTCTAGGGCTGGGGTTGTCACCACCCTAGTACCGTCCCCGGTCAAATGTGCGAAACGTTTCTGTGATGTAACTCCTGTTCCTTTCAATGGATTTGGTTCTTGTGATGGGAATGTTTCTTCTCCTTCATCCAGTCTGAATTATGTTATGCCCAATATGGAATTTCCTCGCTTTGATGGGTCGAATCCGAAAATTTGGATTAAAAAGTGTGAGAATTATTTTGATGTCATGGCAGTACTTCCTTCACAATGGGTTAAATTGGCCATCATGTACTTTGGGGGTTCTGCTGCCTTTTGGATGCAATCAATTGAAGTAGATTTGAGGAAAAGTAGCTGGGCAAACCTTTGTAAAGCTGTGGTGGAGAGATTTGAGAGGGATCAACATACTCATATCATCAGGCAGTTCTTCCATATATATCAGTCAGCTTCTGTAGTTGAATACATTGAACTGTTTGATGAGATTGTTCATCAATTGCTTGCTCATGATCCCTATTTCAATCCTTCTGTCATTACCAGCCGCTTTGTAGATGGTCTTAAACCTGATATTAAAGCTGTAGTGTTAGTTCATAGGCCCAAAGACCTCGATACTGCTAGCTCTCTTGCCATTTTGCAGGAAGAAGTGTTGATGGGTCATTCTAGTCGAAGTTCTAGAAGGGTGGAGGAAAATGCTGTTATCAAGCAGCCGGTGAGATCTGGTTTTCACTCACTTGGGCACAGGGCATTCCCTCCTACTGAAAATTATGAGAGAAAGAGCCCTGTTGCCTCTGCTTCCAAGGGCCGACCTCAAGATGATAAGTTGGCAGCCCTGATGACCTACAGGAAAGCAAAAGGGTTATGCTTCAAATGTGGAGCTAAATGGGGACCTGCTTACAAGTGCCCAGATTCTGTTCCTTTGCACATGGTTGAAGAATTGTGGCAAATGCTGATGGAAGAGGAAGATGACACCACCCAGAAGATAATTACTGGAGATTCTAATTCTGGAGAAGATTTGATGACTATATCCTCTTATCCTGTGAATGGAAATGCTGTCAACAAGACTATCAAGCTCAAATGTCACTTGAGTAATCATTAGGCTATAGTGTTGGTGGACTCTGGAAGTACCAACAATTTTATCAGTGAACAACTGGCCTGCTTACTGCCTAACTGGAGGTCTTTAGGAAAACCAATCAAGGTTAAAGTGGCTGGAGGAGGTATTATGTTATGTACCCATGAGATTGAATGTGAATGGCTAGTTCAAGGCATTCAGTTCAAGACAACCTTCAAGATTCTATCCCATGAAGGTGCAGTGGCTCACAAATGGTTTTCCTTTTGGTACCAAGGCAGGAAGGTTAAGTTACAAGGGTTGGTGGATTCGCTCTAACAATGCCTACTTATTTCAGGTGATCAACTCACTGCCATGCAAAAGAATGATGATATATGGTGTGTGGTCGAGGTTTATGCTTTGGAGAATTCATCTGAAATGCTGGAAGGGCATAAGGATCCAAAAATACAAGAACTAGTCACTCTGTATGATGATCTGTTGTCTGGACCAAAAGGACTACCTCCCAGTAGATCTAAAGATCATGTTATTCCCTTGTTAGATGGCACACAACCATTTAGACTCGGGCCTTATAGATATACACCAGCTCAGAAGAGTGAAATTGAACAACAAGTTGCAGCACTCTTGAGGAATCACATGATACAGGAGAGTAATAGTCAATTTGCTTCACCAGTCTTACTTGTCAAGAAGAAGACTAGTGAGTGGAGGTTATGTGTGGATTTCAGAAGGCTTAATGCATACACCATCAAGAACAAGTTCCCATTGCCAATCATAGAGGAACTGTTTGAAGAACTCTTTGGGGCCAAATGGTTTACTACACTGGACTTAAGATCTGGACTCCATCAGATTTTGGTAGCTGAAGCTGACAGGTACAAAACAGCCTTCCAAACACATTTTGGACATTTTGAGTACAAGGTCATGCCTTATGGGCTTACTGGAGCTCCTACAACATTTCAAGCCATCATGAATCACATTCTGGCACCTTTACTCAGAAAATGTGTTGTTGTCTTTATTGATGACATATTGATCTACAGCAAAACTAAGGAAGAGCATGTGCAACATGTTAAAATGGTGTTTGATTTACTGAGGGAGCATCAATTTGAAGTAAGGCTGTCCAAGTGTACTTTTGCTCAACAACAACTTAAATACCTGGGTCATGTGATCAGTGCTGATGGAGTAGCAACAGATCCTGAAAAAATTCAGGATGTCTTGAACTGGAAGTCTCCAACATCAATCAAAGAGCTAAGAAACTTTCTGGGGTTAGCTGGCTATTATAGACGGTTTGTGAAACACTTTGGGATGATTGCAAAGCCCCTGACAGATCTACTCAGGAAAGGCCAGATGTTCGTGTGGACATCAACAGCTGAACAGGCATTTCAAAATCTTAAACAAGCTCTTACTTCTGCTCCAGTACTAGCTTTGCCAAACTTTGACAAGCCTTTTGTGGTTGAAACTGACGCTTCTGATAAAGGGATTGGAGCTGTCTTGCAGCAGGATGGGCACCCTATTGCTTTCATAAGTAGAGTTTTAGGCCCCAAAAATCAAGGACTGTCAGCTTATGAAAAAGAGAGCTTAGCAATACTCATGGCTGTGGATCATTGGAGGTCTTATCTCCAACCTGCTGAATTTATCATACAAACTGATCAAAGGAGTCTAATTCACCTGGATGATCAAAGAATTAATTCTTATTGGCAGCAAAAAGCCATGTCTAAATTACTTGGCTTACAGTACAAAATTTGCTATAAGAAGGGTTCTACAAATAATGTAGCTGATGCTTTATCTAGAAAAACTCATGATTCATCTTCTGAGTTGTTTGTTGTGTCTACTGCCCAGCCTAAGTGGCTACAACAAGTACAGAACAGCTACTCTGAAGATGTTGAAGCTAAGAGATTGTTGAGTGAGCTATCTGTGCAGTCACCATCAGGCAAGTACAGTTTATCTCAAGGGGTCATTAAATACAAGGATAGAGTTTGGCTTGGCAATAATATACAAATGCAAAACCAAGTTATGCAAGCACTACATTCTAGCCCAATGGGGGTTCACTCTGGATTTCTGGTTACTTATGTCAGAATCAAGAGGTTGTTCAGCTGGCCAAAAATGAAGAAAATTATCAAAGAATTTGTAGCATCTTGCCATGTGTGCCAACAAGCCAAAACCGAAAGGGTTCCATATCCAGGACTTTTACAACCATTAGCAGTTCCTGACCATGCTTGGCAGGTAATTACACTTGATTTTATTGAAGGACTTCCTACTTCTTCAGGTTATAACTACATTCTGGTGGTTGTAGACAAGTTCTCTAAATATTCACATTTTATCAAGCTGATCCATCCTTTCACTGCCTTGAAAGTGGCCCAATTGTATATGGATAACATCTATAAACTACATGGTATGCCAAAGGTCATTGTCTCTGATAGAGACAGAATCTTCACCAGTACACTGAGGAAAGAGTTGTTTCGCCTTGCTGGAACTGAACTTAGCATGAGTTCAGCTTATCATCCACAGAGTGATGGCCAAACTGAGAGGGTAAATCAAAGTGTTGAGACTTATCTTCGTTGTTTTGCTCAAGCTTGTCCCTCTAGATGGTCTCAATGGTTGTCTTTGGCTGAATTTTGGTATAACACAAATATGCACTCTGCCTTGAACAAATCTCCTTTTGAGGTTCTATATGGTCATCCTCCAAGGTACTTTGGCATTGAGGGTGTGGAACACTGTGCTATACCTGACTTGGATACCTGGCTGAAAGAAAGACATGGCATCACTGAGCTGTTGCAGCAACAATTGGTTAGAACACAGCAGAGAATGAAATATCAAGCTGATAAGAAGAGAACTAAAAGAACTTTTGCTGTGGGGGATAAAGTTTGGCTGAAATTGCAACCATATGTGCAAAATTCAGTAGCATCAAGATCCAACTACAAATTCTCCTTTCGGTATTTTGGGCCTTATGAAATTGAAGGCAAGGTGGGATCGGTGGCTTATAAGCTGAAACTACCTGATAATAGTCAAGTGCACCCTGTCTTCCATGTGTCATTGCTCAAGAAAGTGACTGGTATGACACCCATCTCTACTATTGATCCTTTACCATCAGATATTACTTCTATGCAGGTTCCAGAAATTATACTAGACAGCCGACTGAAGACCAAGCAGAACCGAGTAGTGAAGCAAGTAATGGTGAAATGGGTCGGGTGGCCGACAGAGCTCGCTACTTGGGAAGATGAAGAACTGATATGCTCAAGACTGTCGAGTAACACGGCTCGAGGACAAGCCGTAATTCAAGATGGGGGGAATGTCACAAACCAAGGAGCACAGGCAAGCATCAAGAACAGAGAGACGCCTGAAGCTGAAGATGAAGCAGAACCAGGGAGCGCTCAAGTACTGAAGAGGGCAACGAATGGGCCTCGGGTCCAAAAGCCCAATATTTGACTTGCTGGGCCGGAATGGCAGAAGTAGAGAGTGAGCCCATGAACGGGTTAGCGTCGACGCTTGCGTGCGCGATGTTGTAACGATAAAGGGGGAACTTGGCGGAGGGGAAGAACTCGATTTGGAACCCGTCGGACTTGGCGGCGGCGGCGAGCTTAGGCTCGAGAACCCCGGCGAGGTTCCTCGTCCACCTGTAACCAGCTACCGTATATTCGTGAGCTAGTGAAGTATTCGTCGCACCGTAATCTAGGTTGTGACAATCAGTAGATAGAAACACCTTATATGATATTAGTACTCCGTATATGATAACAAAATATTCAAATATATAGGCAAAACATCCTCACATAACATGCATATACATATAGTAAAATTCAGACAAACTTTATTTAAAATCCACCCTTTCAAGGAGATCGATCTCTGGCATCTGTTTGACAATCTGTGGGGATCATCATCTAATATAGCACTTCATAAGTTGGCCCCTTAGGTGATCTCTTCATACACAACTTTGCAGCTTTCTCCCATAATTCCACAGCAACATCAGGGCATGCTCTCTTGAGGTGCTCGTACCCTTGGCTTGCTAACACAGCATCCATTCTATTCTGAGAAATGATAAACTCAATGCATGCATTCTTAAGCTTGTTGCAATGGTGCTGGCTAGCTAGAGCTAAGGTGTATGCAACACTCTCTACATCAATCCTCTTGCAAAGCATGCTTTCGCATATTAACCTCAGCCTTTCCATGCCATATCTGTCCGCTGCCACTAGTAAATGCTTAATCATATCTTCTTCCTCCTCATAGTCAAGGTCTTCCATCACAGGAAAAGAATCTGTATATATGAAATGAAGCAATGCCTTGAAAACAGCAGGATCCATACCGTCAACTGTTTTCTCTGCCCCCTTGTCCCTCATTGGGCCGTAGAGCTCCGCCTTAAACACCGGCGACCGTGTCGCGAGCACAATCTTGTGGGCACGGAAAACCTCCCCCTTTACCCTGAATGTTACATCCGCTTCCTCCTCCGACTCTAGCAGCCTTCTAAGATCATGTGATAAGTCTGAGGTTGGGACATGGATATCAAAGTTGTCAGAGGTGACCGCAGTCTTCTTCACTTGTAACTCTTTGATTACTGTGACATCACACTCTATAAGGAGGCAGTCATCTTGCACGTATTTCATTGACAATTCCAGCTCGTTCTTCCTCATGAACGAGGTGAAACCATGGGTTGGTTTTTTACTGTTAAACGCCATAGGTGAGCAGCTACTTTGCGTCGACGACAGCCCCGTGACCGGGTTGACTATCCTGAATTTGAAGATTGCCGCCACCTCGACAAGCTCTCCTGTGAGCTCGAGAAAGATGGAGACAAACTCACCCTTGCCATCCTCTCCGTCGGAGTAGTAGCGGATGCGCCAGTTGTGGCCGCCGACTGCGAAGATGGCGGAGCAGAAGCATTTGTCATTGCTGAGTTGCTTGTGCAGGCTGTAGCTGGTGATCTTGAACGAGTGCGTGCCCTGCACCGTCTCCATGGTGGCCGTCGACGCCGTCTTCGTCCTTGGCCTCTCGGACGCCATAGCTGGTCGCTGGTGTTTGCGTGTGGGGAATTTGTAGGATGGTTGGTGGCAATGGGAACGGAAAGATGGAGGTGGCGATCAAGAGGTTCTAGACAGAGTGCGCGTAGAGGCCGACCCGGGCAACCCCGGCTAAATTAAGGTTGCTTGGTCAGCTCCACCCAGTTTGTTAATTTCTCTGGGTACGGTGCAGCCAATAGTAGCATACTGTAGTGACGAATTTTACTTGATGATGACTATTATTTGGTTTTGTAACCAACCCATCGTACGAATATGGACTAATATAAGATGCCTCTTGCCGTTTGGCTGATCACATACACCGAATAAAGCCAGATTCGACCTAATTAGTGGGGCAAGTTGGCCTTAGGCAAATGTACAAGTGTGCCACTTGTTAGAGCACTTCCTTTATCTTAATGGTCTCCCTAATGGACAAAGAAAAAAGATAAGTTCAATTGCTTGACCAGACTATAGACCTGTTAAATATATACTCCCTCTGTTTCAAATGGTAAGTTATTTTGTTTTTTATAGGTACATAGCCTTTTTTTGGGAATATAGGTACATAGCCTTTACTGTGCAACTAAATATATATTATGCCTAGATATGTAGTCAATACTACTCCCTCCCCTCCAAATTATAAGTCGTTTGACTTTTTTGGCCTCAAATTTGACTTCTCTTTTTATTCAAAAAATTTATGCAAACATAGTTACATTTAAGTCACTCTTAAATACTTTTATTAATTAATAAAGCAAGCTACAACAAAAGATGTGATATTTTCTGTAAATTTTTTGAATAAGACAAACGGTTAAATTTAGGGTCAAAAAAGTCAAACTACTTATAATTTGAAATAGAGGGAGTAGTAGAATATTACATATATAAAAAAGACAAAATGGCGTACAATTTAGAGTGGAGAGAGAGCACTCCACTTTTATTTGTGCCTACGGCTGCCAGAATTGGCCAAAGCACATTTACGAACGCGCTCGCATGCCGCCGGTGAGCAGTATGTTGGGTGTAAGACGGCCTCGGAGCGGACTCAGCCACCAACAGCCTAGAAAATGGACCGAAAGGGGAACGGAAAATAAAGGACGTGACCCCCTTCGGAAATGGACGCGACTTCGACTCTCGGGATTCCGATGCAAAATATTTAAATCATGTATTCCCACTAAAATAAAAAATGATCCTCCCCTTAGTTACAAAAAACCTTCTCTATTTATAGGAAGGCGAACCGACAGCAAGTACAATTACAATCTTGCCCTCAGCAACTGCTAGATTCCCGGAATATTCTCGGACATTACAGACTTTACCCTTCACGGGATGCTACCATCAGCTGGGACCCATTCTAGAATACGAGGGAGCTTTCGGTTTCCTGAATTCGCCTCGCTCCCCGCCGCGATCTTCGATCTTCGGTCGAAGTGGAACTCAGCTCGCTCTTCCGCGGGCACTTTCGGGTTCCCCCTCGCGACTCGCCGGACACCATCTCCGACTTTGGATCCGAGGGCGCTCTCGGATTTGCCTTCGGGAATCCGGCGCCAGTCTTCCAGTTCGCGCCTGTCTTCCCCGATGCGACTCGCCGGACGCTATCTCCGGCTCGAACCCGAGGATGCCCTCGGGTTTACCTTCGGGAATCCAGCGCCCGTCTCCTGGACCGCTCCTGACCCTGAAACTTCATCAAACATGAAGACAGCTGAAAACACGGTCAAGACTTCCCAAAGGTGGAGAGGGGTTACTTTCCGAAGTCTACCCCCCAACAGTAGCCCCTCGGCAGTGAGGGACGCGCGTCATCTCCTCGAGGCTACCTACGTGGCGGCCTGAACTGTCGACACGTCGCCGAGGAGTGGAACGGCGAGGGGGAAGGCGTAGACTTCCTGGAACACCTCCCCCACCTGGGCCTTGTTTCGGCCTGTTCTTGTTACTCGTGAGGCCCATTTATTTTTTTGGTGGCTATATAAGGGACCTCGTACCGGTACCCGTCTACTCGTCTCTATTGTTCTGCCCTGGTTTTAGAGGAGCTCCGAAGCTTTTGCTGATTTTGAGGAGCCTTTATTTCTGCGCTTCTTTTCCGGGTAAGTTTTCTTGTTCGCTTTCTAGTCTTTTTTCCTTTGTATTATTTTTTTTCTAGTTCGTTCTTGATTAGTTTTGAATAATTTCCAGGACTTGTGTTTTTCCTCTAGGTCTTCGGTTTTGATTAGGTTTGATTTTTTTGTAGGTCTTCTTTTTCCTGCTTCAATGGCTCCGAAAAGGAAGAGGATTGATGACGAAGGTGGTATTGATTCTGATAAACCGTCGTCGAAGCCAGCGACTCTGATGTTCGGTTTTAGCACTTTCAAGCAGACTGATCTGCAGCTGCTGGAGTCGTCCAAGATGATTGAACCGGGGAAAGCCAGGCTTGCAGAAGAAGATAAGGCGAAACCTTCGCCGAAAGCTAATGAGGTTGTTGTTTTCCGGGATCATTTCGTGTCTGGCCTTCGATTTCCCCTGGATCCTGTTGTAGTGAAAATCTTGAAGGGATGTGGGGTTTATCTGCATCAGCTTACTCCGAACGCTTTCGTTCGCTTGAACGTGTACTTGTGGGTTTGCAAAACCACGAAGATTAAGCCCAGTTTGGAGGGTTTCCTATACGCCCACCGGGTGCATAGGAAATCTAAAACTCAACTCCACGCTCACCCTTCTAAGGGGGACGTCGAAAAGGAGTGCCAATTTGGCTGTCTCAATTTCGTATACAGACCCCACGTTCTATTTCCTATTATGGCCTATCGGAATAAGTGGCCGAAGAACTGGTGGACTTCTTGGGTGTACCACGTGATTGCCAAGGACGATGGAGGTGACTACCCCCTCGTGTGTTCGCCTCTGGGCAATCTCTCGGGATCTTGGCCTTCATCTGCCGGGGCAGCCCCCGAAGGGGTGACGTTTGTTGAAATGCTCCGAAAAATCTCTCAGAAGTACAGTGTTCGCGATCTTTTTGAAGAGTTCCGCCTGTGTCGTGTTTTTCCCGTCCAGGCCGGATGGAGTGTAGATTTCTGGAAGGAAACTCCTGAGGATGGTATTCCGATGCCGGATTTCGCTAAGTGCTTTGGACTAACGGCCAAAGGTTTGTTGGATATTTCTGATGCTTTTTCCTTATTTCAAATGTATGTTTTTCTTTCCGTTTCGCGGCTATTACTAACGCTTTACCTTTTTCCGAAGATATTAACGCTTCCTGGGCTGAAAAGGATGTCAACGGTATGATTGGGAAAGAATCTCCAGCTGAATTCAGCGAGAGCAAGAAAACGTTATCATTGAAGAGGTCGAACCGTGTGTTCGAGTTTTTTAAGATGTCTCCTGGTCTTCGTAAATCTACTAACAAGAGCATTGCGAGAGATCTAAAATCCTCGAAGGACGAGAAGGATGTTTCTGCGCTTGCTACCTCGAAAGCGGCTTCTGGTAGTGGTGGTGTTGTTCCTACCAGAGTCCAGGAGTCACCGCGCTCTCGACCGAAAAGCGTAGCGAAACGCAAACCTTCAACTTCTGGTGACGCCTCGAAAAAGCTTAAGATTCTTGATCCCAAGGAGGTCCTCAAGGATGTTTTTGGAGATATGGATGATGATGAATCCGTGCTTGAAGGTGAAATGGTTGGACCTTCTGGAGCCCCAGCTCATGCAGTTGATGACAGTGTTCTGGATGTTCCTCGGAGTAATTCCCCTGTGGTTTCACCGACAGTAGGTGAACGAGCTGTTAAACTTGTTACTTCCGAAGTGGTTCTGGCTAGTGGGCCATCTTCTGTTGGTATTGGTGTTGTCTATAGCCCCCTGCTTCAGATAGTGATGACAAAGCCGATGAGGTGGAAGAGCGGGGCGTCCAAGGTGGTGATGTTGCTGGTGATGTACGCGCAAGCTCTCCGGACCCTCATGATTCTGGATCTGACACGTCCCGACGGTCGTCTAGAGATTCTAGTCCATCTTCGGACAGCACCTCGGATACCAGAACAGAATCTGTACCGCTGCAACCTCTGATACCGGGGATGAAGGAGATGCAGATGTTGACATTGATGACACAGAGACCAGCAGCAGCTACTTCGTGAGCTCCGAGGACCCTAAAGAAATTGCGTGCAAGCTTGGTTTTCCCGAGGACTGCAAGCTCATTGGCGGCCAGATGGTAGGAAAGATCGCTTTTAAGAGTGGGGGACATGAGCGTGAATTTTTTTCCGAAGCTGGTCGCTCTTTTTGCTTGCCTCTGATGGAAAGCAGACTTTGCCAGCAAAACACCGAGGCTGTCCTGCAGCAGGCTGAGGACCTAGCCTTAAAAACTTATCTTTCAATTCGTTGCGCTTCTCGTACGCACAAGCGAGACATGGATGATCTTCGACCGTACATGAAGAGTTCCGAAGTTGCCTCCGGAAAAGTTGCTGCACTAGAAGAAGACAAGAAATCGCTTCTTGAGAGTCTTCAGATAGAGAAAGGGCGCTCTGAAGATTTGGCCCTAGAAAAACAAGTTCTTGTGAAGGAGAATGAAGATTTGAGAAAGATCGTGGATGATATGAAAATCGAACTGGAAATTGAAAGGCGGGTTGCCAAGCGAAACAAAGAGCTCATTGAGGAGAACGAAAAGTTGAAACAAGACTTGAGCACCCGGGATGTTAGCCTTTCCGAGCTGAAAAAGCAGTTTGAGGATTATATGCGTGCTCACGCCGAAGGTGTTGAAGAAGTCAAAACTGGTTTCGCTCGCGCTCTCGCACCTTTTGGTCTTATCCCCCCTGACTTGGATGTCAACGAATGCAGCATCGAAGGGTTTTATGATTGGATATTCTCTTGCCTGGAGATAGCTTCTATTGGTAGCGGCTTGTGGGGAGAGTTGAACGCTAAGGTTGCCTCTCGGGCTTTTGCCCAGGCCATTTGCTCGTTGCTACCTTCAGATGCTTCTTCCGATTCGAAGCACATTGGGAAAAATGAGCTGCGCATGCTGAAGGATCCTTCTTATGTTTGGCCTTCGGTGGATGACTTGGCTCCAAGAGCTCTGAGTCCCCTTGCCAAGAACATCGCCAACAATTTCATGCTCACTTTCTTCAAATTTCACGGCAGGGTTTTGGCTCGGGATGAGTCTCGTCGCACTTAGGAGCAGGTTGGTTTTCTCGTTTGTTTTATCTTCTTTTTTTCTGTGGTTGCTTCGTTTTCATGATTTTTTCGCTGTTCTTTACAGATCCGGGCTCAAATTGAGAACAAGGTTTCTTCATCACTCGAGGCTCGGCTCGCTTCCAAGTCTGCTAAATCTTCGAAGCTGGAGACCATCAAGGAAGAAATTGAACCTGAGGCCGGTGGAGCTTCTAGTGCGGCCGCCTCGACATCTACCCAAGAGGTTTCTGCTACCCCGACGGAAATCAACCCGAATGTTGAGGCGCGAGAGGTGTGAGGCTTGCGTCATGGGTCATGGGTTCATTGTAATAATTTGAGAATATTTTGCTAACTCTACTCGGTTGCCACGCAGGTCCTTCGTGTGGATCCTGCTGTGGTAACCGAAGGTGTGCTCCCTTTGACGATGTACAAAGATGGTTTTCTTATGTCTGAGTTGTTTGTTGTGTCTACTGCCCAGCCTAAGTGGCTACAACAAGTACAGAACAGCTACTCTGAAGATGTTGAAGCTAAGAGATTGTTGAGTGAGCTATCTGTGCAGTCACCATCAGGCAAGTACAGTTTATCTCAAGGGGTCATTAAATACAAGGATAGAGTTTGGCTTGGCAATAATATACAAATGCAAAACCAAGTTATGCAAGCACTACATTCTAGCCCAATGGGGGTTCACTCTGGATTTCTGGTTACTTATGTCAGAATCAAGAGGTTGTTCAGCTGGCCAAAAATGAAGAAAATTATCAAAGAATTTGTAGCATCTTGCCATGTGTGCCAACAAGCCAAAACCGAAAGGGTTCCATATCCAGGACTTTTACAACCATTAGCAGTTCCTGACCATGCTTGGCAGGTAATTACACTTGATTTTATTGAAGGACTTCCTACTTCTTCAGGTTATAACTACATTCTGGTGGTTGTAGACAAGTTCTCTAAATATTCACATTTTATCAAGCTGATCCATCCTTTCACTGCCTTGAAAGTGGCCCAATTGTATATGGATAACATCTATAAACTACATGGTATGCCAAAGGTCATTGTCTCTGATAGAGACAGAATCTTCACCAGTACACTGAGGAAAGAGTTGTTTCGCCTTGCTGGAACTGAACTTAGCATGAGTTCAGCTTATCATCCACAGAGTGATGGCCAAACTGAGAGGGTAAATCAAAGTGTTGAGACTTATCTTCGTTGTTTTGCTCAAGCTTGTCCCTCTAGATGGTCTCAATGGTTGTCTTTGGCTGAATTTTGGTATAACACAAATATGCACTCTGCCTTGAACAAATCTCCTTTTGAGGTTCTATATGGTCATCCTCCAAGGTACTTTGGCATTGAGGGTGTGGAACACTGTGCTATACCTGACTTGGATACCTGGCTGAAAGAAAGACATGGCATCACTGAGCTGTTGCAGCAACAATTGGTTAGAACACAGCAGAGAATGAAATATCAAGCTGATAAGAAGAGAACTAAAAGAACTTTTGCTGTGGGGGATAAAGTTTGGCTGAAATTGCAACCATATGTGCAAAATTCAGTAGCATCAAGATCCAACTACAAATTCTCCTTTCGGTATTTTGGGCCTTATGAAATTGAAGGCAAGGTGGGATCGGTGGCTTATAAGCTGAAACTACCTGATAATAGTCAAGTGCACCCTGTCTTCCATGTGTCATTGCTCAAGAAAGTGACTGGTATGACACCCATCTCTACTATTGATCCTTTACCATCAGATATTACTTCTATGCAGGTTCCAGAAATTATACTAGACAGCCGACTGAAGACCAAGCAGAACCGAGTAGTGAAGCAAGTAATGGTGAAATGGGTCGGGTGGCCGACAGAGCTCGCTACTTGGGAAGATGAAGAACTGATATGCTCAAGACTGTCGAGTAACACGGCTCGAGGACAAGCCGTAATTCAAGATGGGGGGAATGTCACAAACCAAGGAGCACAGGCAAGCATCAAGAACAGAGAGACGCCTGAAGCTGAAGATGAAGCAGAACCAGGGAGCGCTCAAGTACTGAAGAGGGCAACGAATGGGCCTCGGGTCCAAAAGCCCAATATTTGACTTGCTGGGCCGGAATGGCAGAAGTAGAGAGTGAGCCCATGAACGGGTTAGCGTCAACGCTTGCGTGCGCGATGTTGTAACGATAAAGGGGGAACTTGGCGGAGGGGAAGAACTCGATTTGGAACCCGTCGGACTTGGCGGCGGCGGCGAGCTTAGGCTCGAGAACCCCGGCGAGGTTCCTCGTCCACCTGTAACCAGCTACCGTATATTCGTGAGCTAGTGAAGTATTCGTCGCACCGTAATCTAGGTTGTGACAATCAGTAGATAGAAACACCTTATATGATATTAGTACTCCGTATATGATAACAAAATATTCAAATATATAGGCAAAACATCCTCACATAACATGCATATACATATAGTAAAATTCAGACAAACTTTATTTAAAATCCACCCTTTCAAGGAGATCGATCTCTGGCATCTGTTTGACAATCTGTGGGGATCATCATCTAATATAGCACTTCATAAGTTGGCCCCTTAGGTGATCTCTTCATACACAACTTTGCAGCTTTCTCCCATAATTCCACAGCAACATCAGGGCATGCTCTCTTGAGGTGCTCGTACCCTTGGCTTGCTAACACAGCATCCATTCTATTCTGAGAAATGATAAACTCAATGCATGCATTCTTAAGCTTGTTGCAATGGTGCTGGCTAGCTAGAGCTAAGGTGTATGCAACACTCTCTACATCAATCCTCTTGCAAAGCATGCTTTCGCATATTAACCTCAGCCTTTCCATGCCATATCTGTCCGCTGCCACTAGTAAATGCTTAATCATATCTTCTTCCTCCTCATAGTCAAGGTCTTCCATCACAGGAAAAGAATCTGTATATATGAAATGAAGCAATGCCTTGAAACAGCAGGATCCATACCGTCAACTGTTTTCTCTGCCCCCTTGTCCCTCATTGGGCCGTAGAGCTCCGCCTTAAACACCGGCGACCGCGTCGCGAGCACAATCTTGTGGGCACGGAAAACCTCCCCCTTTACCCTGAATGTTACATCCGCTTCCTCCTCCGACTCTAGCAGCCTTCTAAGATCATGTGATAAGTCTGAGGTTGGGACATGGATATCAAAGTTGTCAGAGGTGACCGCAGTCTTCTTCACTTGTAACTCTTTGATTACTGTGACATCACACTCTATAAGGAGGCAGTCATCTTGCACGTATTTCATTGACAATTCCAGCTCGTTCTTCCTCATGAACGAGGTGAAACCATGGGTTGGTTTTTTACTGTTAAACGCCATAGGTGAGCAGCTACTTTGCGTCGACGACAGCCCCGTGACCGGGTTGACTATCCTGAATTTGAAGATTGCCGCCACCTCGACAAGCTCTCCTGTGAGCTCGAGAAAGATGGAGACAAACTCACCCTTGCCATCCTCTCCGTCGGAGTAGTAGCGGATGCGCCAGTTGTGGCCGCCGACTGCGAAGATGGCGGAGCAGAAGCATTTGTCATTGCTGAGTTGCTTGTGCAGGCTGTAGCTGGTGATCTTGAACGAGTGCGTGCCCTGCACCGTCTCCATGGTGGCCGTCGACGCCGTCTTCGTCCTTGGCCTCTCGGACGCCATAGCTGGTCGCTGGTGTTTGCGTGTGGGGAATTTGTAGGATGGTTGGTGCAATGGGAACGGAAAGATGGAGGTGGCGATCAAGAGGTTCTAGACAGAGTGCGCGTAGAGGCCGACCCGGGCAACCCCGGCTAAATTAAGGTTGCTTGGTCAGCTCCACCCAGTTTGTTAATTTCTCTGGGTACGGTGCAGCCAATAGTAGCATACTGTAGTGACGAATTTTACTTGATGATGACTATTATTTGGTTTGTAACCAACCCATCGTACGAATATGGACTAATATAAGATGCCTCTTGCCGTTTGGCTGATCACATACACCGAATAAAGCCAGATTCGACCTAATTAGTGGGGCAAGTTGGCCTTAGGCAAATGTACAAGTGTGCCACTTGTTAGAGCACTTCCTTTATCTTAATGGTCTCCCTAATGGACAAAGAAAAAAGATAAGTTCAATTGCTTGACCAGACTATAGACCTGTTAAATATATACTCCCTCTGTTTCAAATGGTAAGTTATTTTGTTTTTTATAGGTACATAGCCTTTTTTGGGAATATAGGTACATAGCCTTTACTGTGCAACTAAATATATATTATGCCTAGATATGTAGTCAATACTACTCCCTCCCCTCCAAATTATAAGTCGTTGACTTTTTTGGCCTCAAATTTGACTTCTCTTTTTATTCAAAAAATTTATGCAAACATAGTTACATTTAAGTCACTCTTAATACTTTTATTAATTAATAAAGCAAGCTACAACAAAGATGTGATATTTTCTGTAAATTTTTTGAATAAGACAAACGGTTAAATTTAGGGTCAAAAAAGTCAAACTACTTATAATTTGAAATAGAGGGAGTAGTAGAATATTACATATATAAAAAAAGACAAAATGGCGTACAATTTAGAGTGGAGAGAGAGCACCTCCACTTTTATTTGTGCCTACGGCTGCCAGAATTGGCCAAAGCACATTTACGAACGCGCTCGCATGCCGCCGGTGAGCAGTATGTTGGGTGTAAGACGGCCTCGGAGCGGACTCAGCCACCAACAGCCTAGAAAATGGACCGAAAGGGGAACGGAAAATAAAGGACGTGACCCCCTTCGGAAATGGACGCGACTTCGACTCTCGGGATTCCGATGCAAAATATTTAAATCATGTATTCCCACTAAAATAAAAAATGATCCTCCCCTTTAGTTACAAAAAACCTTCTCTATTTATAGGAAGGCGAACCGACAGCAAGTACAATTACAATCTTGCCCTCAGCAACTGCTAGATTCCCGGAATATTCTCGGACATTACAGACTTTACCCTTCACGGGATGCTACCATCAGCTGGGACCCATTCTAGAATACGAGGGAGCTTTCGGTTTCCTGAATTCGCCTCGCTCCCCGCCGCGATCTTCGATCTTCGGTCGAAGTGGAACTCAGCTCGCTCTTCCGCGGGCACTTTCGGGTTCCCCTCGCGACTCGCCGGACACCATCTCCGACTTTGGATCCGAGGGCGCTCTCGGATTTGCCTTCGGGAATCCGGCGCCAGTCTTCCAGTTCGCGCCTGTCTTCCCCGATGCGACTCGCCGGACGCTATCTCCGGCTCGAACCCGAGGATGCCCTCGGGTTTACCTTCGGGAATCCAGCGCCCGTCTCCTGGACCGCTCCTGACCCTGAAACTTCATCAAACATGAAGACAGCTGAAAACACGGTCAAGACTTCCCAAAGGTGGAGAGGGGTTACTTTCCGAAGTCTACCCCCCAACAGTAGCCCCTCGGCAGTGAGGGACGCGCGTCATCTCCTCGAGGCTACCTACGTGGCGGCCTGAACTGTCGACACGTCGCCGAGGAGTGGAACGGCGAGGGGGAAGGCGTAGACTTCCTGGAACACCTCCCCCACCTGGGCCTTGTTTCGGCCTGTTCTTGTTACTCGTGAGGCCCATTTATTTTTTTGGTGGCTATATAAGGGACCTCGTACCGGTACCCGTCTCTACTCGTCTCTATTGTTCTGCCCTGGTTTTAGAGGAGCTCCGAAGCTTTTGCTGATTTTGAGGAGCCTTTATTTCTGCGCTTCTTTTCCGGGTAAGTTTTCTTGTTCGCTTTCTAGTCTTTTTTCCTTTGTATTATTTTTTTTTCTAGTTCGTTCTTGATTAGTTTTGAATAATTTCCAGGACTTGTGTTTTTCCTCTAGGTCTTCGGTTTTGATTAGGTTTGATTTTTTGTAGGTCTTCTTTTTCCTGCTTCAATGGCTCCGAAAAGGAAGAGGATTGATGACGAAGGTGGTATTGATTCTGATAACCGTCGTCGAAGCCAGCGACTCTGATGTTCGGTTTTAGCACTTTCAAGCAGACTGATCTGCAGCTGCTGGAGTCGTCCAAGATGATTGAACCGGGGAAAGCCAGGCTTGCAGAAGAAGATAAGGCGAAACCTTCGCCGAAAGCTAATGAGGTTGTTGTTTTCCGGGATCATTTCGTGTCTGGCCTTCGATTTCCCCTGGATCCTGTTGTAGTGAAAATCTTGAAGGGATGTGGGGTTTATCTGCATCAGCTTACTCCGAACGCTTTCGTTCGCTTGAACGTGTACTTGTGGGTTTGCAAAACCACGAAGATTAAGCCCAGTTTGGAGGGTTTCCTATACGCCCACCGGGTGCATAGGAAATCTAAAACTCAACTCCACGCTCACCCTTCTAAGGGGGACGTCGAAAAGGAGTGCCAATTTGGCTGTCTCAATTTCGTATACAGACCCCACGTTCTATTTCCTATTATGGCCTATCGGAATAAGTGGCCGAAGAACTGGTGGACTTCTTGGGTGTACCACGTGATTGCCAAGGACGATGGAGGTGACTACCCCCTCGTGTGTTCGCCTCTGGGCAATCTCTCGGGATCTTGGCCTTCATCTGCCGGGGCAGCCCCCGAAGGGGTGACGTTTGTTGAAATGCTCCGAAAAATCTCTCAGAAGTACAGTGTTCGCGATCTTTTTGAAGAGTTCCGCCTGTGTCGTGTTTTTCCCGTCCAGGCCGGATGGAGTGTAGATTTCTGGAAGGAAACTCCTGAGGATGGTATTCCGATGCCGGATTTCGCTAAGTGCTTTGGACTAACGGCCAAAGGTTTGTTGGATATTTCTGATGCTTTTTCCTTATTTCAAATGTATGTTTTTCTTTCCGTTTCGCGGCTATTACTAACGCTTTACCTTTTTCCGAAGATATTAACGCTTCCTGGGCTGAAAAGGATGTCAACGGTATGATTGGGAAAGAATCTCCAGCTGAATTCAGCGAGAGCAAGAAAACGTTATCATTGAAGAGGTCGAACCGTGTGTTCGAGTTTTTTAAGATGTCTCCTGGTCTTCGTAAATCTACTAACAAGAGCATTGCGAGAGATCTAAAATCCTCGAAGGACGAGAAGGATGTTTCTGCGCTTGCTACCCTCGAAAGCGGCTTCTGGTAGTGGTGGTGTTGTTCCTACCAGAGTCCAGGAGTCACCGCGCTCTCGACCGAAAAGCGTAGCGAAACGCAAACCTTCAACTTCTGGTGACGCCTCGAAAAAGCTTAAGATTCTTGATCCCAAGGAGGTCCTCAAGGATGTTTTTGGAGATATGGATGATGATGAATCCGTGCTTGAAGGTGAAATGGTTGGACCTTCTGGAGCCCCAGCTCATGCAGTTGATGACAGTGTTCTGGATGTTCCTCGGAGTAATTCCCCTGTGGTTTCACCGACAGTAGGTGAACGAGCTGTTAAACTTGTTACTTCCGAAGTGGTTCTGGCTAGTGGGCCATCTTCTGTTGGTATTGGTGTTGTCTATAGCCCCTGCTTCAGATAGTGATGACAAAGCCGATGAGGTGGAAGAGCGGGGCGTCCAAGGTGGTGATGTTGCTGGTGATGTACGCGCAAGCTCTCCGGACCCTCATGATTCTGGATCTGACACGTCCCGACGGTCGTCTAGAGATTCTAGTCCATCTTCGGACAGCACCTCGGATACCAGAACAGAATCTGTACCGCCTGCAACCTCTGATACCGGGGATGAAGGAGATGCAGATGTTGACATTGATGACACAGAGACCAGCAGCAGCTACTTCGTGAGCTCCGAGGACCCTAAAGAAATTGCGTGCAAGCTTGGTTTTCCCGAGGACTGCAAGCTCATTGGCGGCCAGATGGTAGGAAGATCGCTTTTAAGAGTGGGGGACATGAGCGTGAATTTTTTTCCGAAGCTGGTCGCTCTTTTTGCTTGCCTCTGATGGAAAGCAGACTTTGCCAGCAAAACACCGAGGCTGTCCTGCAGCAGGCTGAGGACCTAGCCTTAAAAACTTATCTTTCAATTCGTTGCGCTTCTCGTACGCACAAGCGAGACATGGATGATCTTCGACCGTACATGAAGAGTTCCGAAGTTGCCTCCGGAAAAGTTGCTGCACTAGAAGAAGACAAGAAATCGCTTCTTGAGAGTCTTCAGATAGAGAAAGGGCGCTCTGAAGATTTGGCCCTAGAAAAACAAGTTCTTGTGAAGGAGAATGAAGATTTGAGAAAGATCGTGGATGATATGAAAATCGAACTGGAAATTGAAAGGCGGGTTGCCAAGCGAAACAAAGAGCTCATTGAGGAGAACGAAAAGTTGAAACAAGACTTGAGCACCCGGATGTTAGCCTTTCCGAGCTGAAAAAGCAGTTTGAGGATTATATGCGTGCTCACGCCGAAGGTGTTGAAGAAGTCAAAACTGGTTTCGCTCGCGCTCTCGCACCTTTTGGTCTTATCCCCCCTGACTTGGATGTCAACGAATGCAGCATCGAAGGGTTTTATGATTGGATATTCTCTTGCCTGGAGATAGCTTCTATTGGTAGCGGCTTGTGGGGAGAGTTGAACGCTAAGGTTGCCTCTCGGGCTTTTGCCCAGGCCATTTGCTCGTTGCTACCTTCAGATGCTTCTTCCGATTCGAAGCACATTGGGAAAAATGAGCTGCGCATGCTGAAGGATCCTTCTTATGTTTGGCCTTCGGTGGATGACTTGGCTCCAAGAGCTCTGAGTCCCCTTGCCAAGAACATCGCCAACAATTTCATGCTCACTTTCTTCAAATTTCACGGCAGGGTTTTGGCTCGGGATGAGTCTCGTCGCACTTAGGAGCAGGTTGGTTTTCTCGTTTGTTTTATCTTCTTTTTTTCTGTGGTTGCTTCGTTTTCATGATTTTTTCGCTGTTCTTTACAGATCCGGCTCAAATTGAGAACAAGGTTTCTTCATCACTCGAGGCTCGGCTCGCTTCCAAGTCTGCTAAATCTTCGAAGCTGGAGACCATCAAGGAAGAAATTGAACCTGAGGCCGGTGGAGCTTCTAGTGCGGCCGCCTCGACATCTACCCAAGAGGTTTCTGCTACCCCCGACGGAAATCAACCCGAATGTTGAGGCGCGAGAGGTGTGAGGCTTGCGTCATGGGTCATGGGTTCATTGTAATAATTTGAGAATATTTTGCTAACTCTACTCGGTTGCCACGCAGGTCCTTCGTGTGGATCCTGCTGTGGTAACCGAAGGTGTGCTCCCTTTGACGATGTACAAAGATGGTTTTCTTATGTCTGAGTTGTTTGTTGTGTCTACTGCCCAGCCTAAGTGGCTACAACAAGTACAGAACAGCTACTCTGAAGATGTTGAAGCTAAGAGATTGTTGAGTGAGCTATCTGTGCAGTCACCATCAGGCAAGTACAGTTTATCTCAAGGGGTCATTAAATACAAGGATAGAGTTTGGCTTGGCAATAATATACAAATGCAAAACCAAGTTATGCAAGCACTACATTCTAGCCCAATGGGGGTTCACTCTGGATTTCTGGTTACTTATGTCAGAATCAAGAGGTTGTTCAGCTGGCCAAAAATGAAGAAAATTATCAAAGAATTTGTAGCATCTTGCCATGTGTGCCAACAAGCCAAAACCGAAAGGGTTCCATATCCAGGACTTTTACAACCATTAGCAGTTCCTGACCATGCTTGGCAGGTAATTACACTTGATTTTATTGAAGGACTTCCTACTTCTTCAGGTTATAACTACATTCTGGTGGTTGTAGACAAGTTCTCTAAATATTCACATTTTATCAAGCTGATCCATCCTTTCACTGCCTTGAAAGTGGCCCAATTGTATATGGATAACATCTATAAACTACATGGTATGCCAAAGGTCATTGTCTCTGATAGAGACAGAATCTTCACCAGTACACTGAGGAAAGAGTTGTTTCGCCTTGCTGGAACTGAACTTAGCATGAGTTCAGCTTATCATCCACAGAGTGATGGCCAAACTGAGAGGGTAAATCAAAGTGTTGAGACTTATCTTCGTTGTTTTGCTCAAGCTTGTCCCTCTAGATGGTCTCAATGGTTGTCTTTGGCTGAATTTTGGTATAACACAAATATGCACTCTGCCTTGAACAAATCTCCTTTTGAGGTTCTATATGGTCATCCTCCAAGGTACTTTGGCATTGAGGGTGTGGAACACTGTGCTATACCTGACTTGGATACCTGGCTGAAAGAAAGACATGGCATCACTGAGCTGTTGCAGCAACAATTGGTTAGAACACAGCAGAGAATGAAATATCAAGCTGATAAGAAGAGAACTAAAAGAACTTTTGCTGTGGGGGATAAAGTTTGGCTGAAACTGCAACCATATGTGCAAAATTCAGTAGCATCAAGATCCAACTACAAATTCTCCTTTCGGTATTTTGGGCCTTATGAAATTGAAGGCAAGGTGGGATCGGTGGCTTATAAGCTGAAACTACCTGATAATAGTCAAGTGCACCCTGTCTTCCATGTGTCATTGCTCAAGAAAGTGACTGGTATGACACCCATCTCTACTATTGATCCTTTACCATCAGATATTACTTCTATGCAGGTTCCAGAAATTATACTAGACAGCCGACTGAAGACCAAGCAGAACCGAGTAGTGAAGCAAGTAATGGTGAAATGGGTCGGGTGGCCGACAGAGCTCGCTACTTGGGAAGATGAAGAACTGATATGCTCAAGACTGTCGAGTAACACGGCTCGAGGACAAGCCGTAATTCAAGATGGGGGGAATGTCACAAACCAAGGAGCACAGGCAAGCATCAAGAACAGAGAGACGCCTGAAGCTGAAGATGAAGCAGAACCAGGGAGCGCTCAAGTACTGAAGAGGGCAACGAATGGGCCTCGGGTCCAAAAGCCCAATATTTGACTTGCTGGGCCGGAATGGCAGAAGTAGAGAGTGAGCCCATGAACGGGTTAGCGTCGACGCTTGCGTGCGCGATGTTGTAACGATAAAGGGGGAACTTGGCGGAGGGGAAGAACTCGATTTGGAACCCGTCGGACTTGGCGGCGGCGGCGAGCTTAGGCTCGAGAACCCCGGCGAGGTTCCTCGTCCACCTGTAACCAGCTACCGTATATTCGTGAGCTAGTGAAGTATTCGTCGCACCGTAATCTAGGTTGTGACAATCAGTAGATAGAAACACCTTATATGATATTAGTACTCCGTATATGATAACAAAATATTCAAATATATAGGCAAAACATCCTCACATAACATGCATATACATATAGTAAAATTCAGACAAACTTTATTTAAAATCCACCCTTTCAAGGAGATCGATCTCTGGCATCTGTTTGACAATCTGTGGGGATCATCATCTAATATAGCACTTCATAAGTTGGCCCCTTAGGTGATCTCTTCATACACAACTTTGCAGCTTTCTCCCATAATTCCACAGCAACATCAGGGCATGCTCTCTTGAGGTGCTCGTACCCTTGGCTTGCTAACACAGCATCCATTCTATTCTGAGAAATGATAAACTCAATGCATGCATTCTTAAGCTTGTTGCAATGGTGCTGGCTAGCTAGAGCTAAGGTGTATGCAACACTCTCTACATCAATCCTCTTGCAAAGCATGCTTTCGCATATTAACCTCAGCCTTTCCATGCCATATCTGTCCGCTGCCACTAGTAAATGCTTAATCATATCTTCTTCCTCCTCATAGTCAAGGTCTTCCATCACAGGAAAAGAATCTGTATATATGAAATGAAGCAATGCCTTGAAAACAGCAGGATCCATACCGTCAACTGTTTTCTCTGCCCCCTTGTCCCTCATTGGGCCGTAGAGCTCCGCCTTAAACACCGGCGACCGCGTCGCGAGCACAATCTTGTGGGCACGGAAAACCTCCCCCTTTACCCTGAATGTTACATCCGCTTCCTCCTCCGACTCTAGCAGCCTTCTAAGATCATGTGATAAGTCTGAGGTTGGGACATGGATATCAAAGTTGTCAGAGGTGACCGCAGTCTTCTTCACTTGTAACTCTTTGATTACTGTGACATCACACTCTATAAGGAGGCAGTCATCTTGCACGTATTTCATTGACAATTCCAGCTCGTTCTTCCTCATGAACGAGGTGAAACCATGGGTTGGTTTTTTACTGTTAAACGCCATAGGTGAGCAGCTACTTTGCGTCGACGACAGCCCCGTGACCGGGTTGACTATCCTGAATTTGAAGATTGCCGCCACCTCGACAAGCTCTCCTGTGAGCTCGAGAAAGATGGAGACAAACTCACCCTTGCCATCCTCTCCGTCGGAGTAGTAGCGGATGCGCCAGTTGTGGCCGCCGACTGCGAAGATGGCGGAGCAGAAGCATTTGTCATTGCTGAGTTGCTTGTGCAGGCTGTAGCTGGTGATCTTGAACGAGTGCGTGCCCTGCACCGTCTCCATGGTGGCCGTCGACGCCGTCTTCGTCCTTGGCCTCTCGGACGCCATAGCTGGTCGCTGGTGTTTGCGTGTGGGGAATTTGTAGGATGGTTGGTGGCAATGGGAACGGAAAGATGGAGGTGGCGATCAAGAGGTTCTAGACAGAGTGCGCGTAGAGGCCGACCCGGGCAACCCCGGCTAAATTAAGGTTGCTTGGTCAGCTCCACCCAGTTTGTTAATTTCTCTGGGTACGGTGCAGCCAATAGTAGCATACTGTAGTGACGAATTTACTTGATGATGACTATTATTTGGTTTTGTAACCAACCCATCGTACGAATATGGACTAATATAAGATGCCTCTTGCCGTTTGGCTGATCACATACACCGAATAAAGCCAGATTCGACCTAATTAGTGGGGCAAGTTGGCCTTAGGCAAATGTACAAGTGTGCCACTTGTTAGAGCACTTCCTTTATCTTAATGGTCTCCCTAATGGACAAAGAAAAAAGATAAGTTCAATTGCTTGACCAGACTATAGACCTGTTAAATATATACTCCCTCTGTTTCAAATGGTAAGTTATTTTGTTTTTTATAGGTACATAGCCTTTTTTTGGGAATATAGGTACATAGCCTTTACTGTGCAACTAAATATATATTATGCCTAGATATGTAGTCAATACTACTCCCTCCCCTCCAAATTATAAGTCGTTTGACTTTTTTGGCCTCAAATTTGACTTCTCTTTTTATTCAAAAAATTTATGCAAACATAGTTACATTTAAGTCACTCTTAAATACTTTTATTAATTAATAAAGCAAGCTACAACAAAAGATGTGATATTTTCTATAAATTTTTTGAATAAGACAAACGGTTAAATTTAGGGTCAAAAAAGTCAAACTACTTATAATTTGAAATAGAGGGAGTAGTAGAATATTACATATATAAAAAAGACAAAATGGCGTACAATTTAGAGTGGAGAGAGAGCACTCCACTTTTATTTGTGCCTACGGCTGCCAGAATTGGCCAAAGCACATTTACGAACGCGCTCGCATGCCGCCGGTGAGCAGTATGTTGGGTGTAAGACGGCCTCGGAGCGGACTCAGCCACCAACAGCCTAGAAAATGGACCGAAAGGGGAACGGAAAATAAAGGACGTGACCCCCTTCGGAAATGGACGCGACTTCGACTCTCGGGATTCCGATGCAAAATATTTAAATCATGTATTCCCACTAAAATAAAAATGATCCTCCCCCTTAGTTACAAAAAACCTTCTCTATTTATAGGAAGGCGAACCGACAGCAAGTACAATTACAATCTTGCCCTCAGCAACTGCTAGATTCCCGGAATATTCTCGGACATTACAGACTTTACCCTTCACGGGATGCTACCATCAGCTGGGACCCATTCTAGAATACGAGGGAGCTTTCGGTTTCCTGAATTCGCCTCGCTCCCCGCCGCGATCTTCGATCTTCGGTCGAAGTGGAACTCAGCTCGCTCTTCCGCGGGCACTTTCGGGTTCCCCCTCGCGACTCGCCGGACACCATCTCCGACTTTGGATCCGAGGGCGCTCTCGGATTTGCCTTCGGGAATCCGGCGCCAGTCTTCCAGTCGCGCCTGTCTTCCCCGACTGCGACTCGCCGGACGCTATCTCCGGCTCGAACCCGAGGATGCCCTCGGGTTTACCTTCGGGAATCCAGCGCCCGTCTCCTGGACCGCTCCTGACCCTGAAACTTCATCAGACATGAAGACAGCTGAAAACACGGTCAAGACTCCCAAAGGTGGGAGGGGTTACTTTCCGAAGTCTACCCCCCAACAGTAGCCCCTCGGCAGTGAGGGACGCGCGTCATCTCCTCGAGGCTACCTACGTGGCGGCCTGAACTGTCGACACGTCGCCGAGCAGTGGAACGGCGAGGGGGAAGGCGTAGACTTCCCGGAACACCTCCCCCACCTGGGCCTTGTTTCGGCCTGTTCTTGTTACTCGTGAGGCCCATTTATTTTTTTGGTGGCTATATAAGGGACCTCGTACCGGTACTCGTCTCTACTCGTCTCTATTGTTCTGCCCTGGTTTTAGAGGAGCTCCGAAGCTTTTGCTGATTTTGAGGAGCCTTTATTTCTGCGCTTCTTTTCCGGGTAAGTTTTCTTGTTCGCTTTCTAGTCTTTTTTCCTTTGTATTATTTTTTCTAGTTCGTTCTTGATTAGTTTTGAATAATTTCCAGGACTTGTGTTTTTCCTCTAGGTCTTCGGTTTTGATTAGGTTTGATTTTTTCGTAGGGCTTTTCTTTTTCCTGCTTCAATGGCTCCGAAAAGGAAGAGGATTGATGACGAAGGTGGTATTGATTCTGATAAACCGTCGTCGAAGCCAGCGACTCTGATGTTCGGTTTTAGCACTTTCAAGCAGACTGATCTGCAGCTGCTGGAGTCTTCCAAGATGATTGAACCGGGGAAAGCCAGGCTTGCAGAAGAAGATAAGGCGAAACCTTCGCCGAAAGCTAATGAGGTTGTTGTTTTCCGGGATCATTTCGTGTCCGGCCTTCGATTTCCCCTGGATCCTGTTGTAGTGGAAATCTTGAAGGGATGTGGGGTTTATCTGCATCAGCTTACTCCGAACGCTTTCGTTCGCTTGAACGTGTACTTGTGGGTTTGCAAAACCACGAAGATTAAGCCCAGTTTGGACGGTTTCCTATACGCCCACCGGGTGCATAGGAAATCTAAAACTCAACTCCACGCTCACCCTTCTAAGGGGGACGTCGAAAAGGAGTGCCAATTTGGCTGTCTCAATTTCGTATACAGACCCCACGTTCTATTTCCTGTTATGGCCTATCGGAATAAGTGGCCGAAGAACTGGTGGACTTCTTGGGTGTACCACGTGATTGCCAAGGACGATGGAGGTGACTACCCCCTCGTGTGTTCGCCTCTGGGCAATCTCTCGGGATCTTGGCCTTCATCTGCCGGGGCAGCCCCCGAAGGGGTGGCGTTTGTTGAAATGCTCCGGAAAATCTCTCAGAAGTACAGTGTTCGCGATCTTTTTGAAGAGTTCCGCCTGTGTCGTGTTTTTCCCGTCCAGGCCGGATGGAGTGTAGATTTCTGGAAGGAAACTCCTGAGGATGGTATTCCGATGCCGGATTTCGCTAAGTGCTTTGGACTAACGGCCAAAGGTTTGTTGGATATTTCTGATGCTTTTTCCTTATTTCAAATGTATGTTTTTCTTTCCGTTTCGCGGCTATTACTAACGCTTTACCTTTTTCCGAAGATATTAACGCTTCCTGGGTTGAAAAGGATGTCAACGGTATGATTGGGAAAGAATCTCCAGCTGAATTCAGCGAGAGCAAGAAAACGTTATCATTGAAGAGGTCGAACCGTGTGTTCGAGTTTTTTAAGATGTCTCCTGGTCTTCGTAAATCTACTAACAAGAGCATTGCGAGAGATCTGAAATCCTCGAAGGACGAGAAGGATGTTTCTGCGCTTGCTACCTCGAAAGCGGCTTCTGGTAGTGGTGGTGTTGTTCCTACCAGAGTCCAGGAGTCGCCGCGCTCTCGACCGAAAAGCGTAGCGAAACGCAAACCTTCAACTTCTGGTGACGCCTCGAAAAAGCTTAAGATTCTTGATCCCAAGGAGGTCCTCAAGGATGTTTTTGGAGATATGGATGATGATGAATCCGTGCTTGAGGGTGAAATGGTTGGACCTTCTGGAGCCCCAGCTCATGCAGTTGATGACAGTGTTCTGGATGTTCCTCGGACTAATTCCCCTGTGGTTTCACCGACAGTAGGGGAACGAGCTGTTAAACTTGTTACTTCCGAAGTGGTTCTGGCTAGTGGGCCATCTTCTGTTGGTATTGGTGTTGTCTATAGCCCCCCTGCTTCAGATAGTGACGACAAAGCCGATGAGGTGGAAGAGCGGGGCGTCCAAGGTGGTGATGTTGCTGGTGATGTACGCGCAAGCTCTCCAGACCCTCATGATTCTGGATCTGACACGTCCCGACGGTCGTCTAGAGATTCTAGTCCATCTTCGGACAGCACTTCGGATACCAGAACAGAATCTGTACCGCTGCAACCTCTGATAGCCGGGGATGAAGGAGATGCGGATGTTGACATTGATGACACAGAGACCAGCAGCAGCTACTTCGTGAGCTCCGAGGACCCTAAAGAAATTGCGTGTAAGCTTGGTTTTCCCGAGGACTGCAAGCTCATTGGCGGCCAGATGGTAGGAAAGATCGCTTTTAAGAGTGGGGGACATGAGCGTGAATTTCTTTCCGAAGCTGGTCGCTCTTTTTGCTTGCCTCTGATGGAAAGCAGACTTTGCCAGCAAAACACCGAGGCTGTCCTGCAGCAGGCTGAGGACCTGGCCTTAAAAACTTATCTTTCAATTCGTTGCGCTTCTCGTACGCACAAGCGAGACATGGATGATCTTCGACCGTACATGAAGAGTTCCGAGGTTGCCTCCGGAAAAGTTGCTGCACTAGAAGAAGACAAGAAATCGCTTCTTGAGAGTCTTCAGATAGAGAAAGGGCGCTCTGAAGATTTGGCCCTAGAGAAACAAGTTCTTGTGAAGGAGAATGAAGATTTGAGAAAGATCGTGGATGATATGAAAATCGAACTGGAAATTGAAAGGCGGGTTGCCAAGCGGAACAAAGAACTCATTGAGGAGAACGAAAAGTTGAAACAAGACTTGAGCACCCAGGATGTTAGCCTTTCCGAGCTGAAAAAGCAGTTTGAGGATTACATGCGTGCTCACGCCGAAGGTGTTGAAGAAGTCAAAACTGGTTTCGCTCGCGCTCTCGCACCTTTTGGTCTTATCCCCCCTGACTTGGATGTCAACGAATGCAGCATCGAAGGGTTTTATGATTGGATATTCTCTTGCCTGGAGATAGCTTCTATTGGTAGCGGCTTGTGGGGAGAGTTGAACGCTAAGGTTGCCTCTCGGGCTTTTGCCCAGGCCATTTGCTCGTTGCTACCTTCAGATGCTTCTTCCGATTCGAAGCACATTGGGAAAAATGAGCTGCGCATGCTGAAGGATCCTTCTTATGTTTGGCCTTCGGTGGATGATTTGGCTCCAAGAGCTCTGAGCCCCCTTGCCAAGAACATCGCCAACAATTTCATGCTCACTTTCTTCAAATTTCACGGCGGGGTTTTGGCTCGGGATGAGTCTCGTCGCACTGAGGAGCAGGTTGGTTTTCTCGTTTGTTTTATCTTCTTTTTTTCTGTGGTTGCTTCGTTTTCACGATTTTTTTCGCTGTTCTTTACAGATCCGGGCTCAAATCGAGAACAAGGTTTCTTCAGCACTCGAGGCTCGGCTCGCTTCAAAGTCTGCTAAATCTTCGAAGCTGGAGACCATCGAGGAAGAAATTGAACCTGAGGCCGGTGGAGCTTCTAGTGCGGCCGCCGCGACATCTACCCAAGAGGTTTCTGCTACCCCGGCGGAAATCAACCCGAATGTTGAGGCGCGAGAGGTGTGAGGCTTGCGTCGTGATTTCATGGGTCATGGGTTCATTGTAATAATTTGAGAATATTTTGCTAACTCTGCTCGGTTGCCACGCAGGTCCTTCGTGTGGATCCTGCTGTGGTAACCGAAGGTGTGCTCCCTTTGACGATGTACAAAGATGGTTTTCTTATGTCTGGTTGCATTTGGTCCAAGTTCCGAGCGAAATATCCGGATGCAAGTTTCGACTCGTTTTGGGAGTATAAGCTTCGGAAGTATAACGCTCGAAATGCCGAATCTCGACTGTTTTTCTCGGTGTTCTGTCGGAACATGGTGGAACACGATCGTACTTTACATACTCGATTCTTCGTCCGTGAGATGAATCGACTTGACCAGATTAGTTCTGGGGTTAGATTCGAGCCCCCCTTCGGTTTGTTAACTCCGAAGGAGGAACCCGTAGATGATAGCGAATATGAACCTGCGGAATTTATGTATAAATTCCCCAGTTAGATTTTTCCGAGCCCTGCTTTGTAACTTTGTTTTCTCGCCCGCAGGTACTTTCAATGCGTTCTTGAGAGGTGAAGCTGAGGCCATCATTTCTGGCGTTGTAGATAAATTGCTTTCTGAAATTTGTGATGTTGTAATGAGTGAAACCTGAAAATTTTTCTGCAATGTAATTGCTCAATAAAAGCCCCGAGGGCAGTTCGATGTTTGAATTAAGCTGTTTCGAAGAACACCTCCCCCCCCCTTAGTTCAAAGGTCGAACTCCGAGGGGCAGGCAGATTTTGAATGATATGGTTCATATTCCTTCCCGTCGGAAGTTTTAGTTTTTTTGGTACCATTTTCGAAATTTTCGGGCCCAGGGGCGTGTTTCCCCTATGTTCATTGCGGAATGTTCCGTCGCGTTTTTCGCGTATGAGTTAAGACTTCTGCGCTCGGGCCATTGTTGCGCTCCGAGGCTTAACTCATAATGGTTCTTGAACCATCTGTTTTTCCGAAGACAACTCCGCTTTGTTTACGGAGCGGTTTGTTGCTTCGGGATTTTGTTTTCTTGGGGAACCTTGCTTATATTACACAAGGGGTTACACAGGAAATCCGCCTCGTTAAAAACCTCACACCTCCGAATTGCTTATGAATTGCAACTCGAAAGCTTCCCCTGTGAGGAAAAGAGTACGGTGTCCTCATTACATAATGTAAACGAGAAATTACAAAAGAGGGAACTGTAGAGTGGACTTTATGTTACAATTCTCGAGCCCCTGGCTCCCTAAACGTAATAGCGTTGCAACATGTCTTCATTCCACGGGTACGGGTCATCGACCCCGTCCAGTGATTGCAGTCTGAATGCTGATGGTCTTGAGGTTTCTGACACGAGAAAAGGCCCTTCCCATTTCGGGTTAAGCTTTCCTTTGTATTTTCCCTTTGGGACCTTTCTGAGCACCATGTCTCCTGTCTGGATGCCCCTCGGTTTTACCTTTTTGTTTCTCCACCTCTTGGTTTCTTCTTGGTAGTCTTGGATGTTTCTGGAGGCTTCTTCCCTTAGGATTTCCATGGTGTCAATTGTCACTTCCATCATGGTTGCGTCTTGATTTGATTCTGTTCTTCCGGACTCGTGCTTGATTTCTTCTGGTGTCATGGCTTCTTCCCCATATAACAGCCTGAATGGCGAGAACTTTGTTGTTCTTGATTCTGTGGTGTTATGGGACCATATGACTCTTGGCAGCTCGTCTACCCATTTCCTTTCGGGAGGCCGGTAATGTTTTTCTTGACACCGGAGAAAATGATTCCATTTGCTCTCTCAACCGCCCCGTTTGACTGCGGGTGATACACGGAAGCGAAGCACAGCTTGGTTCCGAGGCCTTGGCAGAAATTGCGAAAAGACTCGCTGTCAAATTGTTTGCCATTGTCGACTGTTACTTCCTTGGGTACTCCGAATCGACATACAATGTTTTGCCAGAAAAATTTTTGCACTGAGGCAGATGTGATCTTTTGCACTGGCTTTGCCTCGATCCACTTGGTGAAATACTCTACTGCCACTATTGCGTAGGTCAGATTCCCCTGGGCTTTCGGGAGTGGTCCCACGATATCTATTCCCCATCTAGATAACGGCCAAATTGGGGGTATAAGTTGTACTTCGTTTGCGGGGAAATGTTTGTATGGTGCATGCATGCGACAGTTGCTGCAGGTTCTGACCACTTCATCTGCGTCTGATACTGCTGATGGCCAGTAGAAACCTTGCCTGAAAGCTTTCTGAACCAGAGCTCTTGTTTTGATGTGTGATGAGCACATTCCGCTGTGAATTTCCTGGAGCAATTCCTTGCCTTCTTGGACGGAGATGCATTTGAGCAATGGTGCGCAGACTCCTTTTCGGTATAATTTTTCATCTACTATACAGTAGTTTCTGGCCTTGGCTTCCATCTTCTTTTTTTCAGCCTCATCTTCTGGTTCAAAATGCCCCCTTATGAAGGCCATCAGCGGTGCTCTCCAGTCTTCGCTCTGAATTGCATTTATATATCTTACTGGGGGCTCGTCGCCGAGAACTGATTTCTGTTTGAGCACTTCATAGAATACATCCGAAGGTAATGGGGATTGGCTTGCTGCTGCTTTTGCTAGGTCATCTGCCTCTTTATTTCTGGACCTCGGGTAGTTTTTCACTGTGAACCCGAAAAAGTATTTTTCCATTGCCCTCACAGCTGCCAAGTATTTTATTAGCTCTGGATGCTTGGCTTTGTACGACTTGTCCTTGTGCCCTGCAATCAGCTCAGAATCGGTGTTTATGAAGACTCTGCGTGCCCCCAGTGCTCTTGCTTTCCGAAGCCCCAGCAGTAGCCCCTCGTATTCTGCAATGTTATTTGTGCAGTTGTCGTAATCGAGCCGAATAGCATATCTGAGCTTGATTCCCGACGGGGACAGGATTATTGCGGATGCTCCTGATCCTCTGTCACAGTAAGCTCCGTCGCATTGTATTTCCCATAAGGATTCTGGAATTGGTCTGGAAATTGCCTCATTAGAAGGCGTCCAATCTGCTACAAAATCTGCCAGGACTTGTGATTTGATTGCTGCCCGTGGAACGAAATCGACAAAATGCTCTTGCAACTCCGCAGCCCATTTTCCGACCCTTCCTAAGGATTCCTTGTTTTCAAACATATCTCGTAATGGATACGAGGTTGGCACAAGAATTTTGTGGCTGAGGAAGTAATGACGTAACTTTCTTTTGGCCATGATTACAGTGTAAGCCATTTTCTCCATCTCTGAGTAAAATAGCTTCGAACCCGAGAGAGCCTCCGAGACAAAATAGATTGGGACCTGAGTCAGCACCCCTTTGACCTCTCTTTCTTCTACTAAAGCTGCACTCAACGCTGTATCCGAGGCTGCAATGTAAAGCATCAGCTGGGACCCTGCTGTTGGGCTTGAGAGGATGGCAAGGTTCTCTATGTATTGCTTGAGGTCTTCGAAGGCTTTTTGTTGTTCTTGACCCCACTGGAAATTCGCTGTGTTCCGAAGTGCCTTGAAGAAGGGCAGACTTCTTTCTGCTGATTTTGAAATGAACCTGCCCAGTGCCGCAATTTTCCCAGCTAGTTTCTGTACATCTTTCCTGTTCCTCGGCGGCTGCATCCGCCTGATTGCTTCAACTTTCTCGGGTTTGCCTCAATTCCTGTCTTGGAGATTAGGCAGCCCAGAAGTTTCCCTTTGGTGATGCCGAAAACACACTTTGCCGGGTTCAGTTTCAAGCCATTTCTTCTCAAGTTTGAGAAAGTTTCCCGAAGGTCTTGGATGTGGTCTGCTCTCTGTTTGCTTTTTACAACGACATCATCAACGTATGCCGAAACATTTCTTTTCAACTGGGACCCCAGAATTTTCTGGATCATTCTGCTGAAAGTGCACCCTGCATTTCTGAGTCCTTCCGGCATTCTGATGAAACAGTAAGTTCCGAAGGGGGTGGTGAAACTGGTTGCCTCTTCATCTTCCATCTTCATCCATATCTGATGGTATCCAGAAAAACAATCCAGAAAACTAAGCATTTCACAGCAAGCTGCCTGATCCACGAGGACATCTATTCGTGGCAGTGGGAAGTCGTCCTTTGGGCAGGCCTTGTTCAGACAGGTGAAGTCAATGCACATTCTCCACTGTCCATTTTTCTTCGGAACCATGACTACATTGGCCAACCATAAGGAGAATTGGACAGGACGTATGACTCTAGCATCTAGCAATTTCTGCACCTCTGCTTGTGCTGCGTTTTTTCGTTCTTCGGACATGACACGGAGTTTCTGTTTTTTCGGCTTTGCCTTCGGGTCTAGGCGAAGTTCGTGTTCAATCACACTCCTGCTGACTCCGGTTAAGTCGTTTGACGACCAAGCAAAGACATCTTGGTTGTTCCGAAGGAACTCAATAAGTCTGATTTCTTCCTCACTATCAAGTTCTTTGCCTATGATGACTGTTTTGTCTGGCACATCTTCGCATAATGGTATTTTCTTTGTGTGCTCAAAAGGGGCTACCCGCTCTGCATTTTGCTTTCTCTTTTGTTCCTCAGGAATTTCCTCCGGGTCTTCGTTTTCTTCCTCGGGTTCATCATTGATTGCATGGACGTGTTGTACACCAAAAGTTGTGTTTCTTTCAGCTCTTCGGGCTTCGTCCTGACTGCCATACACAGAAATTATGCCTTGACTTGTTGGAATCTTCATGCAGAGGTAGTCCTGGTGGATCACTGCCTGAGAACCTATTTATGGTTGTTCTTCCGAAGATGGCATTGTATGGGTAGTCGATTTCGACGATGTCGAACGTGATTGTTTCGACACGCCTTGAAGAACCAGAACCGAAGGTGACATCAATGTCACGTTTTCCTTTTGCGTTTACCCTCTTGCCTCCGAAACCATACAGTGGATTTTTTGCATCCCTCAGGTCTTCGGATTTGAAACCCATCTCCAGAAAACATTTCCAGGTGATGATGTCTGCAGAACTGCCATTGTCCACAAGAATTTTACCGACGTCATTGCCGTACGGTCTGTGCTGAGAGTTACGCCCAATGTTAGCTCAGATCACGAGCGGGTCATTATGTGGGTATTTCATGAGTCTCACATCAGCCTGACTGAAAGTTATGGGTATATGGGACCATGGGGTTCGGAAAACTTGCCCGGAGCAGATTTGGTTCACACTTCGTGCCTCATCTTTCCTTTGCCTCTTCGTCATGTGTTCGGGCTCGTTAGAGCCCCCAGAAATTGCATTTATGGTATGGACCATTCCTGGCGGGTCGTCTCCGATGTCCCCCGCAGAGCTGCTTTGCCCGGCATTTTCTGATTTTGGCTTTATCTCTGTGTGGTAACCCAGTGAGTCATATCTCGGGATTGGTGGTGGTGGTGGTAGTTGTGGCATTTGAGGAGCTGAAGGGTATGCGTATTGCTGAGGTGGAAAATAATAGGAGTGATGTGGTGGGACAAAGTTCGGTGACACATACGAAACCGAGCGGTTGATAGGCTGAGGGGGTTGCGGTACTGACGATGTGTCAAGCGAGTGACCCTTCGGGTTTTTCAGCTGCTCTTCGAATTCTTTCTTCTTCTGGAGAGCATGAGGACATTCGTGAGTGCTGTGGCCAATATCTTTGCCATGAAAGAAACACCATGGGGTTTTACCCCCTCGACCTCCTCTTCCCCCTCTTCCTCTGTTGCTTCTTCCCCCTCTGGAGTTTGATGGCTGACTGTCGTTGTGACCACTGCTCTGTGCAGATTGCTGACAGGGAGGTTGATTTGTGACGTTGTTTACTGGTCTCGAGTTCTGCCTCGTACCTGATTCTGATTGCCACTGCCTTTGCTGATAATTATTCCCCCTCTGTTTCTTCTGCGAGTTCATCTGTTCGATTCTTCTCCTGCGCCCCTCATCCGACTTGCAGTATTCCTGCATGATCTCGAATAGTTCTCTAACAGTGTCAGGTCTTGCTCTTTCTAGATAATCTTGGCATGGGCCAATACGAAGGCCAGCGATGGTGTAGTCAATGATGCTATCTTCCTTCACCCTTGGGGCTCTTGCTGCTAGCTTTACGATTCGCTGCATGTATTGCTGCAAAGATTCCTTGTCACCCTGGACGCATGATATCATGAAGTCGTTTGAGGACAGGCCCTCGGCCTGCATTCCCCGAAAGCTTGATATCAACCGGCCTCTGAGTTCATGCCAAGTTGCTATTTGCCCCTTTGGGAGGTTGGTATACCAGAATTGGGCTGCCCCCTTGAGTGACAAGACCAGAGCTTTTGCCTTTGTCGAAGAATCTCCTCCGTTTGATTCCACCACTGCCTCGTATTTCATGAGGAATTCTTTGGGGTCGGATTCACCATCATACTGTGGCAAGGTTGTGGCATTGAATCGAAGTGGCCAGGGGGCTGCCTCCAATTCTGCGGATAGCGGCCCTACATCAGGAAATGTGTTTCTGTGACCTGTGTGGAAACGTGAATTGTGTGGGGCTCTTTCCGGCTGCTCCAACAATCTATTCTGCAACTGATCAATGCGACGCTGCATGTTTTGAATGGTCTGCCACATCTGGTTTTCGGGGACGCCTTCATACTGTTCCTCTTCCCTGTTTTCTGCCCGGATGGATGTTACATTTCTTCTTGTCATTTCCTCTTGTAAGGCTTCGTATCTGAGCATTTGTTCTTTTAGAGCTTCGGCTCTGTTCTGAGCGTTGAACTGGTCGGCGGTCAGCTGACCCTTGTCCCTGGTCATGCCCCTTGATCTCGTCTGTATCGTTGGGTCTGCTTGTGCCGAAGTAGTTGCTGCTCTTCGTGCTTCTTCTGATGCTCTTCGTATTGTTGCTTGTACCCTTCGGAGAGCTGCTATGTCTTCTACTGTCACTCCAATCTCCTCGAGGCCTACCTCGAATTCTCCGCTGGCTGAGTCCTCGATGGCGATCTCTGGGTCTTCGGAGCGCGGCGCTGTCTGTGGTTGTGCCGCCTGCTCGCTAGTGTTGGTGATACCTTCGGGGTTTGCCTGTGTGACTGGTTCCGAAGCACCGGCTCCGTTGGCTGCGCCCGAAGGTTTCTTCTTGGTTTGAGCCATTTGTGGTCTTGGATTACTACCACGAGGTGGGCGCCAAAAACTGTTGGGTGTAAGACGGCCCCGGAGCGGACTCCGCCACCAACAGCCTAGAAAATGGACCGAAAGGGGAACGGAAAATAAGGACGTGACCCCCTTCGGAAATGGACGCGACTTCGACTCTCGGGATTCCGATGCAAAATATTTAAATCATGTATTCCCACTAAATAAAAATGATCCTCCCCCTTAGTTACAAAAACCTTCTCTATTTATAGGAAGGCGAACCGACAGCAAGTACAATTACAATCTTGCCCTCAGCAACTGCTAGATTCCCGGAATATTCTCAGACATTACAGACTTTACCCTTCACGGGATGCTACCGTCAGCTGGGACCCATTCTAGAATACGAGGGAGCTTTCGGTTTCCTGAATTCGCCTCGCTCCCCGCCGCGATCTTCGGTCTTCGGTCGAAGTGGAACTCAGCTCGCTCTTCCGCGGGCACTTTCGGGTTCCCCCTCGCGACTCGCCGGACACCATCTCCGACTTTGGATCCGAGGGCGCTCTCGGATTTGCCTTCGGGAATCCGGCGCCAGTCTTCCAGTTCGCGCCTGTCTTCCCCGATGCGACTCGCCGGACGCTATCTCCGGCTCGAACCCGAGGATGCCCTCGGGTTTACCTTCGGGAATCCAGCGCCCGTCTCCTGGACCGCTCCTGACCATGAAACTTCATCAGACATGAAGACAGCTGAAAACACGGTCAAGACTCCCCAAAGGTGGGGAGGGGTTACTTTCCGAAGTCTACCCCCAACACAGTACAACAAATCTATTTTTGTGTGACAAATGAGCTAGTATACCGCCATAGATTTATTTAGACATCTTCTGTAAAACAAGTGTCATAATAATTAACTTAGGTTGTCACAAAGAAGTTACCAAGGTATTTTAAGTGACAGATAAAACAAAAGTCGCAAAGAAGTTACCAAGGCCAACACACAAAATGGCATAGACCAATACAACAAACTGTTCTGACGAAACAAAACTACCATAAGAGATTCATACATAGTATGTAACAAAGTAAAAACCGCCACACACTGATATATAGTTATATACAACAGTGTTATGACGAAGCACTTGTGTCACAAGAATTTGGTTAGTGCGTGGGACAAATTTCTGTTGTCATAAATTATGACATGGATAAAGAAAGCGTGGCCAGGCAGTCAGCAAGGGCCCCAGATGTAAATGTATTTTTTTTCTGTAAGATCCGAAAATAATACAAATATTTGATATATAATGAGCAAGTACTCTATAATTTTTCTTAGATTTCTAACAGCCCAAAGGAAATAACGCAAATAAAATTGAGTTAATTATGTTTTCTGCATATTATAAAAGTTATTTTCATGTATACTTCCAATTTCATTTTTGGCCTGCTCAACCTGATATCCTGGGCCGAACCCGTGTTTTTTTCCTTCCTACTCTTCTCTCTACTTTGGGCCGAGGCCTGATTACAGCATTAATGGATTGCGGACAACAACCACCGCAACCACAAGCAAAACCTGTAAAGGAATTAGTTACCAATCTGTAATGTGATTTGTTTTGATTGAATAACAACTTTTCCGAATCCCAATTTCGCAGCCGACCGTCGGGTCTCAACCGTGCGCTCGATCTGACCGCGCAAACAACTGCCATCCACTCGCACATGGTGGGGTCCGGTGGTCTGCTGCAGCTTATCCCATCAGCGAGCAAAAATCAAACAGCACTTCTCCTCTCTCTTCCATTGAGTCTCGCCGGAGCGGCAGCCCGTCGAGTGGGAGCGTGCGGGTCAACCTCCACATCAGGAGCGGCGCGGTGAGGAGAGCCCCCGGCGGGCGGCAGCGGGAGCGGCGGCCGGCGGCCCCGACGAGCGGCGGGCCTGGCCAGCTCCGGCGAGCGCGACAGCCCGCCCGGCTCCGGCGAGGATACCTGGTATGTTTTTTTTTCTTTTTTTTTCTTCAAAAAAGTTTTCACATTTTTTAAAATTTTTGTCGCAAAACTTTCTTCAAAAGTTTTCCGTAACAATTTTTTGCTAAAAGTTTTTAGAAAAACTTTTGCAAGTGTGTCGAAAAAGTTTTTTCCCATTTTTTTCAAACCTTTTTCTTTAGATTTTGATGCAAAATTTTTCTTGATAAAACTTTTTTGTAAAACATTTTTCTAAAAAACTTTTGCTACAGTGTTTTGAAGGGAGGCACGCGACGTCGTGTGAACACAACCCCCAGATTTTGGACGGACGTGCGGCCGCACGGCGCTGTCCTTGCGCGCGCGCAAACTTGATACCCCCCAACTTTTAGGGGTATGGAGTATACATTGTTATTGTTGCTAGAGCCAAACATCCAGCCAACAAATTACGTGCTGTTGAACATGCAAGCTCATCCCATATGTTTTGCTAGAGCCAAACATCCAGCCAACAAAATTACGTGCTGTTGAGTATACATTTCTAGGAATCGTCACAGCTCCGCAGGTGGTTTCAAATTTCCCTCTCTGCTTGGGTTTGATGGCTGGAAGGTAGACCTGAGCTTTTCAAATTCCATCAAGTTATACATATGTCCATATTTACATTATTTCTAGTTGATAACCATCCCCACAGGAATACAAAAATCTTATATTTTGTCCATATTTAACCGATTATTACATTCTCTGACTAGCATGACAGATTGACAGAACCTCTGTTATTTCACCTCTTCCAAATTTAGCATTCTTCAACCTGCATCCAAACGATGACACGACATAAACCTGGGCATATTTTTACTTGTATCTAACCATTTTTCATAATGTCACCCATAGCACTCTTGAAAAGGAAAAGATACATTTAAGGACAATCAAGTATTGCTTCTCGCCTTCATTGTACTCAAACGTCATGCGGCTTCAAATCTCAACTCCAAACATGTATAAGGATCATATAGAAAGTTGCACAAACATACGCTCAGCAAAAAGGCTGAAGACAAGCGCCTAAAGAATGATGACCAACATTCTTGTAGGCTAGAACGAGCAATACGTTGGCACTCATTAATAATACCTTTTTAGTGTCATTTATGTCTGCTTGAGGCATTTATATTCAAAGCCCAAAACGAACATCAAGCCTGATAGAATCAAGCCTAATGGAGGAAGCCCAACCGACACGTTCGAAGCAACTTTTATGTAGCACATCATGCATATACGGACAAGGATTGGGGAGAGAAGCCTGCATGCCAAAGATGGGACCGAGATGGGTCAATAAAGGCTCAGGCCGGCCAGCCCCACCTCTTCTTATGCCGTCTTGACCTCTCCTTTGACCTAGAGTCTCCTCAGTGCTTAAATAGATCCTCCACTCGATGACATTCACATCCGTTCACCAGAGGTCAACGAATAGAGGGACACACACCAAAGGAAGTCATCGGACACCGCAAGCCCTCGAAGTTACCTAGGAAATGGCTTAGGCTAGACTCTAGCCACCATGGTCGGCCCTGCATGGCGAAGCCATGGTGGAGTTTCGGAGTCATGCCTTGGATTCATCAAGGCATACGTATATTCATGGTGATATCAATCTAATATTGTCTCTACTTTGATCTACTCTGATGCATGTTTATTCATTCATATGTGAGGCTAGCATTTGCTCTTAGTAGGAATAGATCTAATCATGGTGGTTAGTATATGTCTTGCAGATACATCGTGGTAGTGCACGGGAAGTCGATGATGATTACCATTGTGTGGTAACAACATACAGGAGGGAAAAGGCCGAACAAATGTGTAATGTCGAGCTTGATCAAGGGCAAGTATCGTGAGAGTCTTTTTAGAGGCTATCAAGAGGAAGAGCTTTGGGGAAGAGAGCTTGCTAGTCATTTGAGGTAAAGCTGGGTATTCCTAGGCATCGATGCGCACCTCGCAAGGCCGATCATGGGAAGGTCTTAGAGATGATTCTTTATCATGGGTGGAGTATAGATTGGTTACTGTTTTGGCCGGAGTTGCAACTAGAAGATGCTAGGCTTGTGCTACCTTTGGTCATATTACCTTATGACGACCGGGTGTGTTGTGTTCTTTATATTCATCTCGTACTTAAGTTCACCCTTATATGCAACCTATGCTTAACGCTAGAATTAGATTCCATTTAGCTAGGTGGAAAACCCTAGGTAGTTCTTTGTTGATCCACGGATTGATAAACCTAGGGAATACTCTATGAAAAAAGCTACACATTATCTGTGCGCTTGCGGTTCACGAATTGGTATGCTAACCGCCTCCATCACAATATCTTCTTCTATCTTCTTCTGTCTTTCTTCTTCCTCTTTCTACCATCGATAAAAAAAAGAGAGAGACTAATCCCAATCTACTTGACTGATCGACATCAGCTCGGAGGGGGGGATCTTATTCTCACAAGCAATTCACCTTGGTTGGATGTAACCACGACAAAACAGAGAAGAGGCCAAAGAAAATTATTCCACAACGACATCATCATCCTGCCTCAATATCGCCATCTAGAAATCTAATTATCCATGACATCATGCCAAGGAAGCTCTTGTCATTGTAGGGCAAGTTTGGTTTCTGAGAGAGGCTTGCCTAGTCGGCACGAGCAACGAGAAGCTTGCTGGAGCCAGCGAGCTGATTTTGCTCTCCCACGGGAGAAAGCAAAATCTTGCCCACACAAACTCCAAGACACCCAGCAAGGCAACCAAGCACTCTGGCTCGCTCACTAGCCTCTCACGGCAAGGCTACACAGGACCGGGCAAAGAAACCAAACTTGCCCATAATTGCCACCATCATATTCATAAGAGTCATCTTGGAGAGACCAAATCCACCCTACCTCCTTGCCATCACCAATAAGGATGACGAGGAAACAAATCCCCAATACCAAGAAACTTGATATGGAGAAACCCAAACCCTAGACTGGACTTGATACACTAAAAACTATTTAAAGAGACAGGTCCCCACTCCCTTCGATCTTCGACAAGATGCTGGAGGTGAGAAGGGAGGGGGACCAACAATGGTGGAGGCAGAGGGCCGGTGGCTCGGCAGGAAAGCAGCATCGCCGGTGTCGCCCTTCGGGACTACTTGTATCTAACTTGACTTCTCTTTTTTCTATATTGTTGGCACATAGCTATTATGTGCTAGTCGCCATACATGCATCTTCACCTTGTACCAATTTAATTATGCTGACCTTACTTGAGAAAAATCCTTTTGGGTTATAATGCCAGTCCAACCAATCATGTGTAACCATGTGTAACATCATCCATTATCCATAAATTGTCATTTATAAGATGTTGCCTAGAGGGGGCATGAATGCCAGGGCAACCAATCATGTGTATCATCATCCATTAGCCATAAATTGCCATTTATAAGATGTTGCCTAGAGGGGGCATGAATAGTCATTTCCTAATATTAATCGAAACTTGCAGCATAAAAAGCCAGGTCCTACGTGCCAAAAATGGACCATCCAGTTTCTAAAATGAAGTTACTCCAAAGGAAAACATGCACCTTGATTATTAACAATTTTGTGTTATGTGCCTCTCCTTTATGCGCCTATTTTCAATTGGCCATTCAATCATATTTGCTAGGACCTGCTAAATATTGATTGGGACCTCAATCTCCCCCATTAGACATGCTTGTGATCACTCAAAATGCCTTTGACGGTTCTATTTGCATGTCGGACTATCCAGTGTCATAGGAATAGTATCATATTCGGCAAACCAAGTGTAAAAGTTCTTTTTAGACCTTTGGTTGAGTAGCTTCTCTCTCTCTCTCTGAGTTTGATACTCATGTAACTTCTCTATACATATTCAAACTTCTCTGAGTTTGATACTCATGTATAGAAAAAGTTTAGGGGAGTAATGTACACTTTTTCCTAAAAAAATAGGTAGGTGCCTCCCCTACTAACCTCAGATTTAAAAAATCCAAAATTCGATCATCCATTTTTGTTCTGGAAAGAAGTCAATGAATTGATCTAAATGACAAAAGTAAGTCCGTTCTCAAACTAATCATAGAGATATGTGTCTCAGATTGTTTCTTAAGATACCGAAAAGGCACATATATACTCTCAAGTCACAAACTAGGTGATACCCCGCGCGTTGCTGCGGGAGTATTTAAACAAATTTTGAAGTTAATTTGAAAGTAGAAATAGTAAGGTGATTGCATGACAACATTTTTTTGCAAATGACGTTATACATGAAAACATGTTCATTTTATCGAGAGATAACGATTCTTAAATGATTGATCCTCTGTGTATGTCTACTGCGTGAATTTTATAGCGTAATACTCACAAAGACTAATAAGTTGCACATATAGATGTTATTAGTCACAGAAAATCGATGGAAGACATAAATAGATGATTCTAGTGGATGGTGACGTGGCATCTGATGTAGTGGGTTTTTAAATGAAGTGGATAGCTTGAATGTTACACCTTGATTATTAACAATTTTGTGTTATGTGCCTCTCCTCTATGCGCATATTTTCACTTGGCCATTCAATCATATTTGCTAGGACCTGCTGAATATTGATTGGGACCTCAATCTCCCCCATTAGACATGCTTGTGATCACTCAAAACGCCTTTGGCAGTTCTATTTGCATGTCAGACTATCCAGTGTCACAGGAATAGTATCATATTCGGCAAACCAAGTGTAAAAGTTCTTTTTAGACCTTTGGTCGAGTAGCTTCTCTCTCTGAGTTTGATACTCATGTAACTTCTCTATACATATTCAACCTTCTCTGAGTTTGATACTCATGTATAGAAAAAGTTTAGGGGAGTAATGTACACTTTTTCCTAAAAAAAAATAGGTGGGTGCCTTCCCTACTAACCTCAGATTTAAAAAATCCAAAATTCGATCATCCATTTTTGTTCTGGAAAGAAGTCAATGAATTGATCTAAATGACAAAAGTAAGTCCGTTCTCAAACTAATCGTAGAGATATGTGTCTCAGATTGTTTCTTAAGATAACGAAAAGGCACATATATACTCTCAAGTCACAGACTAGGTGATGCCCTGCGCGTTGCTGCGGGAGTATTTAAACAAATTTTGAAGTTAATTTGAAAGTAGAAATAGTAAGGTGATTGCATGACAACTTTTTTTGCAAATGACGTTATACATGAAAACATGTTCATTTTATCGAGAGATAACAATTCTTAAATGATTGGTCCTCTGTGTATGTCTACTCCGTGAATTTTATAGCATAATACTCACAAAGACTAATAAGTTGCATATATAGATGTTATTAGTCACAGAAAATCGATGGAAGACATAAATAGATGATTCTAGTGGATGGTGACGTGGCGTCTGATGTAGTGGGTTTTTAAATGAAGTGGATAGCTTGAATGTTACACCTTGATTATTAACAATTTTGTGTTATGTGCCTCTCCTCTATGCGCATATTTTCACTTGGCCATTCAATCATATTTGCTAGGACCTGCTGAATATTGATTGGGACCTCAATCTCCCCCATTAGACATGCTTGTGATCACTCAAAACGCCTTTGGCAGTTCTATTTGCATGTCAGACTATCCAGTGTCACAGGAATAGTATCATATTCGGCAAACCAAGTGTAAAAGTTCTTTTTAGACCTTTGGTCGAGTAGCTTCACTCTCTGAGTTTGATACTCATGTAACTTCTCTATACATATTCAACCTTCTCTGAGTTTGATACTCATGTATAGAAAAAGTTTAGGGGAGTAATGTACACTTTTTCCTAAAAAAAATAGGTGGGTGCCTTCCCTACTAACCTCAGATTTAAAAAATCCAAAATTCGATCATCCATTTTTGTTCTGGAAAGAAGTCAATGAATTGATCTAAATGACAAAAGTAAGTCCGTTCTCAAACTAATCATAGAGATATGTGTCTCATATTGTTTCTTAAGATACCGAAAAGGCACATATATACTCTCAAGTCACAAACTAGGTGATACCCCGCGCGTTGCTGCGGGAGTATTTAAACAAATTTTGAAGTTAATTTGAAAGTAGAAATAGTAAGGTGATTGCATGACAACATTTTTTTGCAAATGAAGTTATACATGAATACATGTTTATTTTATCGAGAGATAACGATTCTTAAATGATTGATCCTCTGTGTATGTCTATTGCATGAATTTTATAGCGTAATACTCACAAATACTAATAAGTTGCACATATAGATGTTATTAGTCACAAAAAATCGATGGAAGACATAAATAGATGATTCTAGTGGATGGTGACGTGGCGTCTGATGTAGTAGGTTTTTAAATGAAGTGGATAGCTTGAATGTTAAGAGAAATAGTTAGTGAGGATCATCTATATATGTTATATAGATAAGCACAACCAAGTAGATTGAACAAAAACACAAACTAATGAAAGGCATTAACTCAAGAGCATGAAAACTAGGCATAGTTAAAATATCTCAAGTGAATCACTTGAGATAGTTAATATTATTTAATTAAATTAAAGAATTTTACTGATGAGATGCTATAACTTGGTCCAACAACAGATTGACATCCGGATATTTTTTCTCAGTTTAATATGGAAATATTTGAAGGATCTGTGATTCGTATATATATAGATAGATAGAGAAATATTTTTTTGCTATACATGACCTTGGAGAAAACTCGGTACGTGCTTATGAAGAACATAGAAACGTTCTCTTTTTCAAGGAGAAAGAAAGAAGACAGCATGTCACAACGGTCTTTTGGTTTGATTAAGCCTAAACTGTGCTGGAATTCTTCTCTTCTGAAAAGAATGACTTTTCCACGATCATACCATGGAATAAAATAAATCACATAGAAAACATAGCCGAACCATGTAAGCATGCACTTTTTAGGCCGCATCAAAATCAATCCAGCTCGTAGACTTCCCCCATTGTACCAAGCAAGAGAAACGCCTAATTATTTATTTTTCGAGATAAGAACACCTCACTTTCGGCAGGAAAAACTGGAAAATAGCAGGTTTTCCTCGTACAACAGGCAGGCGTCTACTCAGCACTAACAGCTTTTGACGTGAGCCTAACCAAACCAAATTCAACGCCCACCTGGCTACTACCTGCACATGCTATTTTTAATTTCAACAACGTGGCTTCCTTTCATCACCTTCATGGACCCCTGGTCTCAGTGTTTCACATGCACACGCCACAAGCGACATTTCTGTCTCCTAGCCTTCAAAAGAGAAGGATATGTAATTGGCATCATATGCTTATTCAAATAGAGGCAGTTTCCATATAAGCCCCTCCAGCCTATGTTATTGTAAACTATGGACCTTTGTGTTACATGTAGTTTGCCCTTTTATATTTATTAGATAAAAAAACAAAAGATTTTTTTAAAGTATGCCATTAATCTGTGCTCCGAATTAGCAATTTCAATTTAAACAATTGTTATAAATTTGTGGATAAATATGGGAGTCGTAGCTATTCAAAATTTCTTATGTTTGCACACACACTCTCTCTCTGCGCGTCTCTCTCTCTCTAGCTTGCTCGCTTGCTTGCTTGTTCGTATTCAAACACAATATTTATGTAGATCTTTTATATTTTTGTTACTAAACACCCGATATGTTTTTCCACCATTTATAGTTTTTTATGCATTGCATTTCCATGTAAGTTTGACATGTGTCAAGGTGAAACCTTAGCTTGAGCAATATGGTCAAAAACGCAAATATCTAAATATGCTCACCCCTGTCTACATACAGATATAGGTGTAACTTGGAATTTTTAAATAAAACAAAGATAGATAATTTAGACGTAAATTTATATGGTTACTTTAGAGCATCACTAGCATTTACCCTATATCATCCCAATACAAAAAATGCTATTATTACTTGGAATTTTGATGCTCCATTAGTATCTGACCCAATCCTACCTACTGGCCCCCATTGCCCCTCCGCCTCGACACTACACCCCCATCTGCAATCACCCACCCTGTCATGCCAACCCGAGTCCCACTTCGAGGGTGAGACTACATGGCATGTTCCCTAGCCAGTTACATTATGAAAATTCTAACCGGATTAAAATTATATTTGTGAAGTATGGGTTCCTTATGTAGTCGGGCCGGCTAGGCCCATGTTTTATATCCTCCTTGCATAGTCAGGCCGACTCATTTGGTTGCCAGTTGGGACCTTCATGAGGGTACCCTAGGGGTTCACCTCCATCACGGACATTTCCATCAACCTTATCAGGCCTTAGCACACTAGGATTAGAGGTGAGTAATAAGAGAGAAGAGAGGAATGGGTGCGATCCACTTACTCTTAGGACCCGTATGTGTTGTTGTTGAAAACAAGGTACCAATAGAGAGCAACTTCAAGAGACTCTCTAAATCCTTTCTAATCGCTAGTTTTAGAGATTTTGGTTAAAACAGGTACCTTCCAACAGCTTCTCTATTTGTTTATTCAAATATAGCCACTCTCTATTCTGGATTTCTCGCTGGCCAAATATAGAAAAGAGATTAGCTCTTCATAGTGCATACAAGATATGGAAAAGCTGCTGGAAAACGGAAAGATATAGAAAATGATTTTTATGTAAATGACTCTCTAAATAATGATTTAGAGAGTGAGATTTAGAGAGACTCTTGGAGATGCTCTTACCATTGAGAATCACTAGAGTTGTATGCTCTTAATTAGGTTTATTAAATTATGAAGGGGGTGCATAATTTAGGTGCAAATTTAGAGGGTTACTTTAAATTATTGTTCATAATGGCGCTAATTTAGATGAAAATTAAGTGATTAAATTATTTTAATGGCCCAATCAAAATTTAAATATAGATATAGGTGACTACTTTGTACTACTTTCATAATAGCAGAGTTGTGTAATTTTTTTAAAAAAACAAATATAATAGATCCAATGACTATTGTTATTCAATGATGATTAGAGTCCACCTAATTTATGGATGGATGTTTATAATTTTATATTGAGTAAATGACATGGCAGGTACCACAACTTGCACGGTGGGTGCAACTAGGTCATACATCTTACAAGTGCTCAAACATGTCATAAATTATGTTTAATTCGTGCAATTATAGTCAAAAGCCGACTCCATGTCTAAAACGCCTTGCCACATCAGCTCCAATGTGGACGCTCTTTGGAAAAACACATGTTGTCTCTAGCCAATTTCTTTATTTTTAAATATTTACTCGACAGTTGTTGTCTTTTCTGATCAACTAGCACAAAGGCACGTGCCGCAGGCACATGTTTAAAAAAAATCTGGCATGAAAAAGAGTCCTAGTGGCTAATGTGTAGCATGAGAAAGAGTCTTAACGGCTCACGCACATGACCAATATAGCGTGAGAAAGAGTCCTAGGGGCTGACGTGTAGTATGAGAAAGAGTCCGAGAAAGAGTCCTAACTGCTCACGTATATGACCCATGGGTCCACCTGTCGGATCAATGTGTCTTTTGACGATTGACATCAAAATTCTTTCGTTTTTTTGGTATAGATGAGATTGTTGTTTTCTTTCTCATTTAACCTGCAAGTCAACAGCCTTCTACATAGGAAGAGATCGAGGAATAATCGTGCTATCTAACATGGCTTTCTCGAGTAGGAGAGGGTAATCCAAGTTGTTGATGGCGTAACATGTTGCTGCTAATAGTAAGCAGATAACAATGGCCATGTATCAGTTATTGAAAGGTAATGAGTAGAGGCCCAAAGTTTATAACAGCACTGATAGTAGAGGCACTGATAGTAGAGGCCCACCGTACGTTGACGGGTGGACGAGGCGTCCCGCGGAGGAGCGGGGAAGGAGGACGGCGGCCACTGCGGCGTCGGCATGGAGGCCGGTGGTGGCCTATGGAGGTGTCGGGATCCGGCCAAATCGGCTCACCCGAGGTCAGGAATGACCGACAACGGAGTGACGGACTGATTCTTGCCGGCACAGGACGGGGGCGGGCACGGAGGCCAGCGTTGACGGAAGATGGGCCGGCGGTCGGCGTGGCAGGGAGGCGTAATGACAACCGGCACGGGACGGTGGCGAGCGAGGTAGGCATGTGGGAGAGAAGAAAGGGAGAAAGGGGATTGGAAAAACAAGAGGGTTGGTTGAGAAAAGAAAGAGAAGAGTAGAATAAAGAGGATTGAGAAAAAAATAAAGAAAAATATGATCGGTTTCTCAATCTGCTAGAGCGCATTTTTTCTAACTCAATCTCATTTATGGTTATACATATAGGGAAAGAGGATTGATTTTTTGAATCTGCTGGTGATGCTCTAACCATTAAACGCTTTATCACTATCTAGAAGTGTCGGTATTTCGTACCACCGGCTAGTGAATTTGTCTGTCTGCGCGTGGGTATCCCGATGGTTAGCGAGTCAAGCACAAGGATGTATACTGGTTCAGGCAATTTGCCCTACGTCCAGTGGGGTGGTCTGCTCGCGTTGCTCGCTCTGGTGTTCGTAGTAGGGTTACAAACGGACGAGGGAGAGAAGAGTTCTCAAGCCTCTGTGGAGTACGTGAGTGTTGTGTTCGAAATGTTCGTCGGTCGCCTGTGAAAGGGTCCTGGCCTCCCCTTTTATACTCGAAGGGGAGGCTCTGTTACAGGTGGTCGGATGAAAAAGGGGCAAACCCCCCGAGGGGTTTAAAGATAAACTAGCCTAAGCCTAGCCTGGCGTCTAATCTATCGGGTTATGCATGCTTCAGTTCATCGTCAGCGGCGCGGCCGTCCTTCTGTCATCTTCTGTCGTCTCTGTCCGTCAGTCCGCCGTCCGCCCATACCGCAAGAGGAGGCGGCGGTGGACGGGTGGCAGGCAGGCCCCTCTTTACCTCCTTGGTAAAGAGGGGGTTTCTTGGAGGCCACCTGCTAATATCCGCCGGTCTTTGGCCCCTTGACCAAGCGTTGTATATTTACGGGCGGTGCCCTCGTCTCACTGCCATGCGGTCAGAAGGGCAGGCTTGTCCGTTACGTGCCCATGCCTTTGTTACGGCAGGCTTATCGTGGCGGTCAAGTTGGCTTAGTTTCCTTGGCCTCATGATGGTTTTGGTACAGTGCGCCAGTCCTTATCGTGCCTTTTGGTGAATCCCGGTCCGTTCCGGTCGTCCAGGGACCCGCAAGTACCAGGCGAGATAAGGGTAAAAGATTCCCCTCTGGGTCGGGCGAGGCGGCCGTGGCTCTGTTCTGTCTTTATCCTCCCGACCTTGGGGTCGAGCGAGGCGGACAGCCCCGACATGGGAGCTTGCTTCCTTTCCTTTGGGGGTCGGGCGAGGCGGACGCCCTCTCTGTTCTGGGCCTTTAGTCTTTGACCAGGCTGGGCCGGCTACGCAGTCTTGATTGGATCGTTCCTCCTTCGTGGGCCGGGCCTAACCCTCTTGTCTTAGTTTTAGCTTTATCTTTGAGTTTAATCCTTTACTTTGGGGGCCCTGGTATTGCCCCCCGACAAGAAGACTAGAATGACCATGTTGTTTATACAGAATCAAAGCCCCGAAAAAATACATCTAGAGGGGCAGAGGGCCAAGTTCCTTTTAATGAAACATGCATGTGCATGAGCATGTTCGCAAGCAAATTCACGAGTGCTAATTCGTGATAGTAATCAAGCATCAGTGGCGCACAACCATTTCTTTTGATATAGTCCAGGTGGCACCAATGTTGCTCAGAGACTGAAGATCAGTATAGATATGAATGAATGGCCATACGTGACATGCTGGGCCCTTGGGAAAGCACTGTCAAGCAAGGCCTTCCACTATTGGCTTAGTGGTGGGCCGCGATCCACCGTCCATCTTTCCTAGCCCGGCTACCATCCAAACGTTCGTCGTGTGTTCCTGCCCTCCTGTTTCCCTTTTTCTTTGCCCTTCCAAAATTCCATGGGATCCACACGGGGGGAATCCAAGGCCAAAACACCCTTCATTTCGTATAAAAAAAACACCCTTCATTTTTCATATGCCTGCACAGCTGCTGCACTCCTTTCTGGCTTTCTATCTTGAACATGGACGTATACAAAGAATAATTGGTGCTGATTTGAGTTGAAAGAAATAAAAAAGGTTGCAGGCTTTCATGCAAAAGGGAAGCTCATCAAATCCCTTATATATCCTACACATATAGATTGAAAAATACCAATATGGCGCCCGTGTTCTAAATAAGATGAGGAATGTTCATGCCCAACGTGAGAAAATTAATAGTTCAAAATTGTTGTATTTCAAGGCTGAGAAGGTCTCCTTGAATTCTTCATGTACAAAACAAAGACTAGAAGGTCTGTCATTCCATTCTATTTTGCGCAAAATCCATTCGCACTAAGCATTATTTGTTTGGATTACATTCTTGTGCACAACACAAGTTCTTTGGTACTTTTCCTCACTATATTTAATTTTGTTTTTCTACATGCTTATGGAAAATTTGTAAATTTTTTAAAATGGCAGCTATTTATTGGTAAATACCTAAGTTCGAGCCTCCAACTCAGTATTGGTGCTTATAGTTTCGGCTTAGGCGATATGCCATTGATACCGAAATACTCATGGAGTCATGGTGGCTTTGTTGATCTCAAGATATATGCCAGCTCAGTCCTCTTAGAGGTATGTGAGCATCTATGTGTCTATGTCACTACGGGAGAAACGACTTTCCGTCCCTCTCCCTTAGTACCGGCTGGGCGGAGCCGGTACTAAAGGTCCCCTTTAGTACCGGCTCCAGACAACAGTGCCAAAAATGCCAAGTTAGTACCGGCTGGTCTACCAGCCGGTACTAACGTGCATCACTGTCCCCACCCACCAACGGGCAGATGACACGTTAGTACCGCTGGTAACACCAGCCGGTATTAAACTTTGACATTTAGTACCGGCTGGTGTTAACAGCCGGTACTAACTTGGCATGGCTATATCAGCCCCTCTTCTTCCTCCCCGAGCTCAGACCGAGCTCAAGCTTCTTCCTCTCTCATGGCTTGCTAGGGGGGAGTTTTGCCCATTTTTTTCAAAATTTGTGAGGATTTCACTCATCTAAGTGCGTCAATGGTTAGCAACTTAATCCTCTCTTCTTTCATGGTGTTTATTTTTCGTTTTATGGTTTCTACATAGAGAAATTAGTGATTTTAGGATGAGAGAATGTGCATATTTTTTTTATTTGTAGATATGTACAATCAATTCGTTGAGTTTTAGAGAAGGTTTAGCAGATACTATGTATATGACATGTTTAGAGTAATTTTTTAAAGTTATTTTATAGTGACATTTGTACATATTATTAATATAATTTTTTTAAATATGTCATGTCTTTTGTACATATTATTTGTATATTAATTTAAGATACGTGAAATTGACTATTTCAATTTAGAGAAAGTGTTTACTAGATAGTTTGCATATGACACGTTTAGAGTTACTTTTTTACGAATTATTTTACAGTGACATGTTATTATTCTGGTTTTTTAATTTTAATTAGAAATGTTATGTAATCTTTACTTCTAAGTTAATTTGTCATGGTAATACATTTTGAAGAAAATGTTATTCTTTTGTTGAGAAATAAAAGGCTCGTGGTCATATCAATTTGGCTTCCGCCGGAGGTAGTGGTACCAGTGATGGTGATCGTCGTTCGTCTCACGGGAAGGGTAAAACTCCAGTAGTACCTAAAGAGAAATCGAAAATACCAGGACCTTGGGTGAAAGCAAAACTTTCTTTCTTACAAAAGAAACACGAAGAATGTGTTGCAAGGGGTGAGGAACCTGGTTTCGATCTTGAAGATCTGTTGCAACGCTACGCTCCATCACCACCAAACCAAGTTCCACCATCTGACGCACCAGGAAAGAATATATCAGAGGATCCTAAGGATGGTTGAAGATCTAGGCCGTGTTGCATGTTGGAAGTGGAGAAATTTATGTTGTTTTGAATAAATTATGTTTGTAATGTTTTATTTTTGAACCTTGATCGTGTTGCATGTTGGAAGTGGAGAAATTTATGTTGCTTTGAATAAATTATGTTTGTAATGTTTTATTTTTGAACCTTGATCGTGTTGCATGTTTGAAGTGGAGAAATTTATGTTGCTTTGAATAAATTATGTTTGTAATGTTTTATTTTTGAACCTTGATCGTGTTGCATGTTGGAGTTTTGGAAATATTTGTTTATGTTCAATAAATTGTGCAGATGGACTGGCAATGGATGTACGGCGGCTGAGCCATATCAGCGTGGATTAACGGCCTAGAATCTTTTTTCAATGCAGCAGAGGCCAACATATCACCAAAGGGTTTAATGTTCTGTCCGTGCACTGTTTGCAAAAATATGAAGGAATACAAGAAAAGGGATACTCTATGGTCCCATATTTATGATAGAGGTTTCATGAGAAGCTACAACGTTTGGACCAAACATGGTGAACATGGAGTTATGATGGAAGATAATGAAGATGATGATGATAACAATGACATTCCAGACTGAGCATTTCTTCATGAAGTTGGTGGCTTTCAAGATGAACCAATGGACGAGCGTGAAGCAAATGTTGCAGAAGAGGAGCCAGCAGACGAGTTAGGTCAGGTGTTGCTTGATGCACATAAAGACAGTGAAACTGCAAAGGAACAGAAGAAGTTTGAGAACATGTTGGAGGATCACCGAAAGCTATTGCACCCTGGTTGCAAACCTGAGCAGAAGAAGTTGGGTACAAGCGCTGGAGATGCTGAAATGGAAGGCAACTAATGGTGTCACCGATAAGGGATTCAATGAGCTATTAACCATTGTAAAGAACATACTTCCTAAGGGTAACGAGCTCCCGTCGACAACATACGAAGCTAAAAAGATTGTTTGCCCACTTGAATTGGAGATACAGAAGATCCACGCATGTCCTAATGATTGTATCCTGTATCGCGGCAAGGAATACGAGAACTTGCAATCTTGTCCAGTTTGCAAAGCAATGCGATATAAGATCAGGCGAGACGATCCAAGTGATGTTGACGGGCAGCCAGTCAAGAAGAGAGTTCCTGCAAAGTTGTTGTGGTACTTCCCTATAATATCACGTCTGAAACGCTTGTTCAAGAACAAAGATAACGCTAAGTTGATGCGGTGGCACAAAGAAGATCGTAAGCAAGACGGTATGATGAGACACCCCGCAGATGGGGCCCAGTGGAGAAACCTTGACCAAGAGTACCCTAAATTTGATAAAGACCCAAGGAACATAAGATTTGGTCTTAATACTGATGGGATGAATCCGTTCGGTGAGTTTGGCTGTAGTCACAGTACATGGCCAGTGCTGCTATGTATCTACAACCTTCCTCCTTGGTTGTGCATGAAGCGGAAGTTCATAATGATGTCGTTGCTTATAGAACGGCCAAAAGAACCTGGCAATGACATTGATGTGTTCTTGCAACCCTTGATTGATGATCTCTTACTGCTATGGAAGGAAGAAGGCATACAAGTTTGGGATGAGTATAAACAGGAATCTTTCGACCTCTGAGCTTTGCTTTTCGTAACCATCAATGATTGGCTTGCACTTGCAAAACTGTCGGGACAATCGAACATGGGATACTGCGCCTGCACCCACTGTCTAGAAGAAACAGATAGCGTTTACTTGAAACATTCTAAGAAATGCATATACATGGGCCATCGCCGATTCCTTCATGCCGATCATCCCCTAAGAACAGAAGGGAAACATTTTCAAGGACAGTCCGAAACTCGTCCTAAGCCTTTGTTTCGTAATGGAAAGCGTGTGTTTTCGATGATCAAGGATGTGAAGATGGTATTTGAAAAGGGTCACGGTAGCCAACCTGTTCCTAAGGATGACCATGGACATGCTCCAATGTGGAAGAAAAAGTCTATATTGTGGAACCAGCTCCCAACTTGGACACCAGTCCCGCCTCCCAGCGTCGTAGCAGTGTCGGTGACATAGAGCAACCACGTCTGTACCCCGTTGATTCCATCACGGTGAGTACCAAATGTGAGCTTCTGTATTCCTGTTGGGAAAAAGCTCAAAGTTTGTGCTGAGGGTTTAGCGAAACTACCTGTACAAGGGGAGATATTGCATTGTCGGCCGATTCCTGAAGGATACGCCAAAGTCCAGATTGATCGGTTGATAGATGGCTGGGATGATGTGGAGCTCCCAATCCCTTTAGGTCCAGAAGAAACAGAGCTACAACATGACATAAGCACATGGGTCGCTTAGGCCAAAATGTGATATAAGATTGGTGCAAGGCGCTACAGGTTCCCCTCAGAGCTCCAGACAAAGATCACCAACGCCAGCTGACAGGAATCAAAGCGGTGGTCCACCTTTTCCACCGGCTGCACGGGACCCCAGCATGGATCCGCCGTCACCAGCAGCACACAGCGACCCAGCCCTGCCATCACCAGCAGCACACAGCGACCCAGCCCCGCCATCACTAGCAGCACACAGCGACCCAGCCCCGCCATCAGCAGCAGCGCACAGCGAGCCAACCCCGCCATCACAAGCCACAAAACAAGCGAGAGAGGAAGGCACACACTGATACCTTCGGGCCTAGCAACCTTCGAAGCGGCAGAGCAAGAAGAAAGATAAGGTTGTGGACGTGGAAGAGGAAGTTGACCCAGTTCGATCCTTCTTCGATGCACAGAAGGAGAAGAGGATGGCTTTGAAAAAGAAGCTAAAAATAGATCCAGTTGGGAAAGCATACTTCATTAAAGAGACGACCACGCCAAGGGAGAAACAGAAAGAATCGGATTATGATCGGCAGATCAGAAAGTTCCACGCCAACCCCAAGAAACTAAAAAGAAATGCAAAACCGATTCCCCGGCTCAGAGAACAATCACAACAATCGATCGCTCCGTTGGTAGTGCGGAACGAGGAACGTCCAAATGAATCAACAGATCCGATGACCATGGCTGAGATGATAATTCTAACGGATTTGACAAAGGCTCAGTTGTTAGGGAATGCTGTACTAGAAAAAAAAGGTCGAAAAAAGTTTGTACTAGGTGAGCCTCTCATATGGAAGAGTTATTACCGTATCTACAAACGAGAATGGCCGCGTTGCACAAGTGGTATATGGTCCATTCTAAAAACGGAATCTTGGTGTTCCCAGCTCGGATAAGAGACGATCATTTTTGGCGGGGAAATGGCCAGATATGGGTCGAGTTTGAGGCACTTTATGATTTGTACCATTAAGATGCCCTTCACAAGTACCTCATGAGTGTATGGTGCATGTAAGTGTTTCTGCTCGTCTTATTATTTTATTTTTAATCGTTCCTTGTTTGTTGACTAATCCTTAATTGATTTTGTGGTTTTATTTTTCCGTAGGCAAAAAATTAAAATTGCCCGCCAAAGAAACTTCCATAACATCGGTTTCCTGGACCCCCGATGTTATACACGAGGAAACCGTCGCATCACGTTCTTGTCAAGTGGTCGACATTATATATAGAGGCCCGCGTAAGCAAATCATGTGTCCATTCATTCTGTTGCCATACAATCATCAGTGAGTCTTTCGTCACTTTTTAATACCATCAGAATAATGCTAATTAATAACTATTATAATCAACATTAATTGGTTGGTTTTGTGAATGTATATGAACAGCTTTCACTGGATACTCTTTGCTATTGAGATGGAAACCCACACGGTCTGGATCTATGACTCGTTGAGGCAAGATAGATCCATGTACGAAAACCCCATCAACCTAATCAACAAGACGTGGGCTCGCTTCTTCGAAAAACACTTAAAAACAAAAGTCGACCCTCTTTGATTTAGGAGTGACCAAACGGTATGAATAGATTCTTACCTCTTTTGTCATTTGAAATAAACATTTAATTATTTTATGCCATAACTCATTTCCCTATAGTGCATGAGACAGGAAAAAGGTAACAACTTGTGTGGTTACTACGTATGTGAGTGGATCGATAACTTCGTAAGTGAAAAGGGACAAATGTCGGCAGAAGCATTCGCGGTACGTGAGCACAATCAATTCTGCTAATTAATTTTAATTTATTATTGTTTTATTCTCACGTTTATATCTGGAAACGTTTAGAGTAATTTATTATTGTTTCATTCTAATATGTAATTTTTTAAAATTATTTTTTTAAATGTTACAGAAATGGTCCATGAAAGAAGATCTAATCGAAGTCGCTCGGGTCAGGGCAATTCAAGAATCTATGTGCGGATTCCTTCTCGATGAAGTCATCGATAAAAACGAAGAATTCTATGGCGATCCCTACGAAAGCGTCGCAGCAGCTGATGTCAAGGCTGGCATACAAGTGTAGTTTGTAATATCTAGAATAAAACATGTATTTTGTTGGATCTTTCAAGTATTAGTAGTAACTTTATAGATGTATGTATGTATATATATGTATATAATATTAATGCGATATCGGCGTAATATAAATACGTGCAATGCAGTAGTATAGGTACGTATAGTCGGATTCGGTATAAATACGCATGCAAATACGCATAAAACCAAAAAGAATAGAAAAGGAAATAAATAAACGAAAAAAAGAGGATTACCAGCCGGTACTAAACCGCCCGCCAGGCCCCGTGCGGGATGTGGCGGGTGAAACCAGCCGGTACTAACAGGCGCACGTTAGTACCGGCTAGCTGCGACCGGTACTAACGTGCGCCACGTTAGTACCGGACCTTTAGTACCGGCCACAGCGACCGGTACTAACCCGTCCTGTGACCGGTACTAAAGGTCAATTTCCCTGTAGTGTGTGCTTTGAAAAAGAAAACATTTTCTTACAAAACATAGTCTGAATTAACAAAGCTATGTAAAGGTGGTACTCATAGGATTGTACTCATATACGCCAAGCGATTCTCCCCTATTTATTTTCTTCTTGAGCTGCTGCTGATAGATGACTCTAGACTCGTAGCTGACGATTCTGCTACTACTGTAGATCGAGTAGATAGGCAGCTATAGGTATATTTGGCAATTAGCGACATGAGATCATGACGGTGACAATGGAGATTCCAAAAATCTTGCATTATCTACTAAAATCTAAAGATATCATATCTTATGAAAATGAAAGAAAGAAGATAAATAGTTAGTGGCTCACAGAATATGCTAATTTACAAATAGGAGGTAGCTTCCCAATTGGCAGCAAACTGATTCGTTTCCATACAAGGATGATTGATGAGTTCACCGTCCTGTGAATTTCGGAATCATGGCCATTTTGGATTGAAAAGGATAATCCTGAAAATGTGTTCCAGGCACTCGCGATAAGATACCATTCCTATTTGCATACCCCGTAGTAGTCCCTATTACAATTGCTAATTAGACGACAGAACTTTCTTCCCCCTCAAATTAACACAGACGAGACAGGTATTTTAATTTCGACAAGGTCCCTGGCAAATTACCATATAATAATTTAAAGATTACTCACAAAACTCGGCTTTGATTAGTTAGCTGTATTATTGTATATAGGAAACACAACCGAGTTCGATGCAGCTTTATCATTAATCCATATATAACTCTAGCTGGCTATTAATTGCGTTTATACTATACAAATATGACAGAAAAGCAAAATGTGCACGTACCAAAAAAACAAGAAAAACTGTATTATTCAACCTTTAAAATATCATAAATATGATTAAATTTTATAGTAGAGATTCCAAATTATTTATAACAGTAAATTTGAATTAATATATAGTCCCAAGATATAATTGATTGACACAAAAAAAATCTAAACGACTTGCATGATGAGAGAGAGAGAGAGGTATTGCTCACTTTCCTGGCTATACAGTGAAGGTACATTATTATCTTAAAATACTCAAAGGGCGAAAATTCTGTGGGCATAAAAATTTTAAAAATACTTTGAGGTTTGTGCAAAACTTTCTCTCGGAAATGGAAATGTGTATGATTTAAATGTCCACATGGGATATTTCGAAGACTTAAAAAAACTGGACGTTTTTCGTGAACAGCTAGACGCCTTCCCCAAATATTCGTACTTCCTAGATTCGTTTTTACCCAGAACTAATTTCGTGAAAAAGAAAAGGAAGCAAACACTACTATTTACAGATACCCCCTCTACTCTCTGTTGAATTCCAGAAATAACACCGGGCACTTTCCTCTTCTTCTTCCCCGTCGCGTCGCTTATAAATACCCGCTTCCCCTTCCCCATTTCATTTCCCATTAATTTCCTCCGCTTCCTCTCCCTTTCTCCACGAAATAAACCCCCAGAAAAGCAGGAGACGCGAGCCCCCGGAGGAGGTTAGGGTTCATCGCTCCACCGTCGCCTGGGCGAGTGGCGAGATGGCCACCCCCGCCCCAGCCCCTGCTGGCGCCGGCGCCGGCGCCGCCGCCTCACCGTCGCCGCCCCCGCAGCTGCCGTCGCCGTACGCGGAGCTCGTCAAGAGCCCCTCCGGCCTCGAGAAGATCATACTCCGAGGCGCTCGCAACTGCTGTGCTGAGGTACCCGATTCGCCCTCCCCCACCCTCCTCCCCCGATACCTCTCGACGTTTGTCTGGTCTTGTGTATGCGTGGAGTGTGCAGGGGCGCCGTGTCCGCGGGGTTGCGATTCGGTTGGATTTGGGCGCCATCTGCGCAGATCCGGTGGGAATTCTGCTGATCCGCTCCGGGTTTGGGCGGAATTGATGAGGTTTTAATTGTTCCGTTGTGCGATTTCGCCTGCCCGTGCTCTGTTCTGGTTGGATCATTATTGGTGCATTGCGCGATCCCCATGTTGGGGACTTGGAATCGAGGGAGTTCATGTTTTCTCGTATGTTTTAACCGTTTTATGTTGTGGTTAGGAAGCACAGTATACGGAGGGGAGGGGTTGTTGTGATGGCTAGTGACTATGCGATCAGAGTAGATAGCGCTTTCTTATTCAGGTTGGAAGACATTTCGCTCAGATGAATTTGGATGTATCCTTGTCATTTGTGCATTAATGGACAGCATTTTTATTACTTATGTTGTTGGTTTGCTATAGCTAGTTCTCCAGACAAAGTAATAAAAGTAGGGGATCGTTTGATTGGCATCAGTAGTTACTGAGGTTCCTGTTTTGTGCAGCTGTTTTTAGTTTTTTATTTTTTTGGCTAGGAGCTATTTCGTGCTTTGATACAGGAGAGTGAGCAAATTTGTTAATTGGGTCGCATGTCCTATTAGACATAATCCTTACTGTTGTTTGGTTGTTCACTGATTTCTGTATTACACTTCCCACGCATGCCCTGATGTAGTAGCATTACCAATTTGTTCATCTAGGAAGTAGTCAGCTTGTTTTTATTTGTCACAAACCTATTTTTTCTGAATCTTCTAAGATGCAACATAATCTATCATTGGATTTTGTTCATCCATGTTGTACTTTATGAGCCCAAGTTTTTATGTATGTTATAGTTTTACAATGAAATTATTTATCTGAATCATCGAATCTGAGATGTAAACTATCTAAATCTTATAATAATTCTTTAAAATCAGCATTGTAGACCAGGAGTTTGTTTGCTAATGTATCTTGAATGTGACAGTCAAGACTTGCTGATGTTTTTTACATTCATTTCATCCAATTGTAGGAAGAAAAAATGCAGCAGAGCTTATGATCTGCAACCAGTTTCTTTATTTCTATAAGTTATCATTTTGATCATATTAAACTAGATGATTAAATCTCATGCTGTGTATTCTTAGGTGTATCTTTATGGAGGTCAAGTAACATCATGGAAGAATGACAATGGGGAAGAGTTGCTTTTTCTCAGCAACAAGGTACATGATCCTTTTCATTGTTGCAGATGACATTACCATGGAAAAAAAATGTGTGGGTGTCTGTGTCATAGTAAACATTTTTTATCTATTTTAGAAGTTGTCCTTTTCATATTACTTCTCAGTTCTCACTCGAACATCTTATTTCTTGTGCTGTTCCTGTTACAGTTCCTCCCACTTATTTAATGCTGTAAAGTTTGTTTATGCTTGTTTGACCTGCTTAACTTTTTCATCTATCAAAGTTGAGGCGATTTTTATTATTCTATAGCTTTAGTTGTCTTCAGGTATAACTGCAGTATCTGACATGATATATTCATGCCTAAATCTCATCCGTTATTCTTCCTAAACATTGAAATAAATAAGAAATTCAACTTTTGCAGGCTATTTTCAAACCCCCAAAAGCCATTCGTGGTGGCATACCCATCTGCTTTCCCCAAGTATGGTAACCTTCACTGTGATGGATTTATTCATTTTCAGAAATTGCCTGGCCCTCACCAAAGTGCACCCTATAATGCAGTTTGGAACTCATGGAAATCTTGAGCAACATGGTTTCGCAAGGAACCGGTTTTGGAGCATTGACAACGATCCACCTCCTTTACCAGTAAACCCTGCTATTAAAGCTTTTGTTGATCTGATTCTGAGGCCTTCTGAAGAAGATTTAAAGATCTGGCCTCACAGGTTTGTTTTACATCACAGGGTGATCACTTGTTTTTTTTTTCCCTTAATGTGGCTAGTACACATCTGATTGAATATTTTGTGTTAACAGTTTTGAGTTTCGCTTGAGAGTTGCTCTTGGACCATCTGGAGATTTGAGTCTCACATCTCGAATCAGGAATACCAACATTGATGGAAGACCTTTCTCTTATACATTTGCATATCACACATACTTCTTTGTCTCTGACATAAGGTATTTGCTTGATGTTTGTCGCTTTCTTTTGTATATTTTGCTTTCCTTTATGAACTGCTCCATTGGCTTTAGCATCTGTTAAGTTAAAGATGGCAATTTGTATGTCATTTTATAGTTTTGTGCACTACTCAATGCTTTCTCAGACTGCAAGCAGTATCTGTTTTTTCCTTACTTGTGCCTACTATTTTATTAGTGAGGTGCGCGTTGAAGGGCTGGAAACAATGGACTACCTTGACAACTTGAAGGCAAAGGAGCGTTTTACAGAGCAAGGCGATGCTATTGTTTTTGAATCAGAAGTAAGTATATTAGCTCATGTTAAACACACAGAGTTCCACCTAGTATTTAACTAATGTGAGCTTTTCATTGTCAAGGTTGATAAAGTTTATCTTTCCGCACCGTCAAAAATTGCAATCATCGATCATGAGAAGAAAAAAACGTTTGTTGTGACAAAAGAAGGGCTTCCAGATGCTGGTGAGCTTGACTTGATGGCAAATATTCTTTTTTTCGAAGCAATAGAGCATTGTTGCTGCATGGTGTATTGTTCGCTTTCTTACTGTGATATCTTATGCAGTTGTTTGGAACCCCTGGGACAAGAAGGCTAAAGCTATGCAAGATTTTGGGGATGCGGAATACAAGAACATGTTGTGTGTGGAGCCTGCAGCTGTTGAGAAGCCTATTACTCTGAAGCCTGGTGAAGAGTGGAAAGGAAGGCTTGCCCTATCAGCTGTCCCTTCCAGTTACTGTAGCGGACAATTGGATCCATTGAAGGTGCTACAGGGCTGAGAATCCTCATTTTCTGCGTCTTGTACAGGTGATATTATACTCTTGCTATGTAATAATTCGAATGTATTGCATTATGGATGCCTGCATCACCAGCTAGACGGGGGTTTTATTTTGTTGAAATTCATGAAATTTGAATATTTAGGCCATGAATGAAAACCAGTTATTGTTCCAAAGTATTTGGTTTTATTTGAATTATTTTAGGATCATGTAAGTCTAATTTTGCTGCTTGGAGACAAATATAAAGCTGCTGCATTGTGTAAAGCTCCTTGTTCATGTATTCTATTGACCAATCAAGAGTCGAATACTTGTTACTGCTAGATAGTGTTTATGATATACTAATCATGTGGTTGGTTTGCATTCTGCAGGAGAACTGCACTGCCCTTCTTATTTGATGCTGGGCTGGCGTCAACGCCGCTTCGTCCTTTGGCCATTTTCATCCCCCATATTTCTGCCCTTTTTGTATCTAGAATTCGAGTGGTAGGTTCTGAATAACAGACTGTGCCAGCTGCTTTGAGCTTAGAATGGGATCACCTCGTCGGTGGTAGACACAATACTGGCATCAGTGTCGTGGTTTCATAAATCATTGCTGTGATCCGTAAAATTCCTTTCTGTTATGTTTGGTGCCTGCCTTCATGGTTGATCATGTTTGGTATCTCCGATTATGACGTGCATGGCTAATGGAGGGACAGCCAAATTCTGTTGGGTTCTTAACACTTCAATTTCTTTTCTCGTCCATAATTGGTTGCACCCTGCGGTAGTGTGCGACGCGCAGCTTCATGTACCAGTGGCCATTTTCGTTTTTTTTCGGATGGCGTAAAAGCGATTTTGTGTTTTTGGGCTCTGAATTCTGGAGGACCTGAGGCTGCGACGGAGAGGCAGTGGGTGGCAGGGAATCACCGGCCCGAAGCATGCAGCTGCTCCCACACATTTCTCGGTGTACACGAAGATGGCAGGTAGCTTTCCAAATGATCCAGGCGTCTCGCTCGTTCCCTCCATGCAGATTTTTAGCGCGCTCATGCCCTCGTTTATCATGTAGGCGCCGCTGCTTCGGCGTTTTTCTCATGCAGCCCCTCGTCTTGTCTTGATCTTTTGGAACTCCCATTATTTATAGTAGCCCAAAATTTAAATTTATTTATTTTTATTAGGAGGCAGTGGTGGCAAGCAATTATTTTTAAACAAAAAATAATGAATCGAAGGTAATACTGTATTCAGTTTTCTGTTGAATGCAGCCCGCCCCACGCTGACTGTTTGCCAGGAGCCCACGACCAACCAGTAGCAGGCCGGCCCACTATCGCGGCTTCACAAGCCTGGCGCTCCTGGCTTACCAGGAACGCTTTCTTTTTGAAACGATATTATTTGACTAGGAAATTGCGAAAATAAAAATTGCAAATCTAGCAGTCAGGTCAAGAGATTTAGATATTCACAAGAATATGGATAATTCAAATTCGATAATGTGTGGTTATGTCATAGGATATGATATAGTAAAAATAATCGATAAATATGATTATCTCTAATTAGAAATCGTTTTTTCCGAAATATGATTTATTTTACTGCTTTCGATCTTTTATTTTTTATTTGATTGTAAGTGTGAAACGTCTATATTTTTATTGTTTTGTGCTTTAGCTGCAGTTGCTCCTGTGTTTTGCTTGGATGGAATTGGTGGATCGATATGTTGTTTTGCTCTTGTTTTGAAATCAATATTTTTTTGACCTATCCATTTGTGTCCGTTGTTTTTCGACCCCCCCCCCCCCTCCCCCCCCCCCCTTTTTTTTCTTTTTTTGCTGTTGCATCTTTTTTCAATCAACTTTGTGCTGTGCTGCACATCATTTTTTTTTATTGGTTTCACTTTCCACATCAACCATTTCCTTCCCCGCGAGCATCGCTACGTGCCATGTTCTGAGTATTAAAAAATTGGCTAAGGCCCTTAAAAAACAGCTGAATGTGAATAATAAGCTTGAACTCAAATTTTGTCTTATATCAAACTTGTTTGACATTTTCTAATTAGAAAAGTCATTCCATTATCTTTTTCGCCTCTTCACTCTCTGTGTGTAGCTGTTAAAATCTTTTTTTTTTGTCAACTATTCTTTGTGGAAACTCGATGACAGCTTGAGTTGGCGGCGTGCTTTGGTCATGATAAAAATTTCCATATCCAACCCCACCTAGTGCTTATAGGTTGCCGAGTCAATTGAAGTCAACCTAGGTCAACCAAGTCCAATCAGTAGTAGGACTCGGTCACCCATGTTGACCCGGTTAATACCACGTGTCACTGTTATAACATTGAAATGACAGTTTCCTAAAGCTTTGAGGATTTCTTTTAAAACAAGTAATTTTGAAAAAAAAAACTAAGCTTTAAGGGCCTACATTGAAATTTCCTAAAGCTAAATGCTAATAGGCCATTTACATATTTTTAAAAGGGAAATACGTTCTCCATGTTTCCAAATAAATGACAACAAACAAATTAGCATTGAAACGACAAGAAAATGTGCAAAATAGCAACCAGAAATTGCATTACTAGTGAAGAAATATTTGTGTTTCTATAAGATAGAAAAGTAAAGAATTCAATTCTTCAATATCAAAACTGAGAAAACCCTTTCTGCTAGGACTTATTTTTCCTGCTTCATTTAGCTTGCTTTTTTGCTGTAAAGTATGACTTGAACGAGATGAAAACGAGTTTGGGATTGAAATGAATAATTCATTCTAGAACAAAATGCAGTGTAGTCCTATGTAAATATAATGAATCTATATGTTTATTTATTTCTGTGAGAACGCTATGAGCTGACAGCAGAAGCGATGGATTTACAAATCGGGCACCAGTTCTTTTGCCCAAGCCATTGTTGGATGCAAGTGACATGGTAGTAATGCTTGCATGCCATCTTGGCCACCTCCACACCAGAAAAATACTCTTCCTGGAGAAAAGAAACGAAATAAGACACCAGTTATGCAGAATATGTATGTCTCTTATAGAACCCTAAGTATGCTGTGCCCACTGCCCAGGAAAAAGGTATTTTGGGTCTCAGTAACAAGCTGTAAGTCTGTAACAGCAGGCTACCTCGTGCTAGCTGGTTTTCACTCCTAGTTTTTGTTAATATACTCAGTACTTTCTTGATATCATGTACTTTTAAAAAAATAAAAGGTATAATTCTTTTTCTTTCTGTAGCCAGTGATAAAACTGATAAAAAGCTGCCAGTAAAACAAAAATATAATTTCGGTCACTGAAAACTGTCTTGTGCTTAATTGTGTTTCACCTTATTACTATCACTATGAATGCCCAGACTAGAATGATTCTTTCAGCAATCCAAATGGGTAACATCTGAATGGATTCCGAGGCACCTAATGTTACTTAGATAGTGAATTAACATTAAACTTGATAATTTGTATCTATCAATGCTAGGAGTATAGAACTGTAGTATGAAAAAAAAAGTCAGTTATGTTTTAGAAGAAATGGTTATAGTAATTAGTGTAGAGAGTAATCAAATCATATACCACAACAATATGTGAACATACCTGACATATGATGCATTTGAGGTCACCATCTTCATGGCTTGTCAAATCTGTGGGCACATAGAGACTTCTCTTCAAACAGTCAGACAGTGCCCCATCTGAAAGTCCAGTGCTTACAGTACCGATTCTCTCACCAAGAGCAAGTAATTCCTATAGCATAACATATTAATGTTCATAACAAAACCAAAGAAAAAATGGAAGCATTTCAAACAAAATATGTTTGAGAATTTGACTATGGATGGGCTTCAGTAAAACATTGTCAGACTAAAGACTAGACGTACCTCATAAGACATGTCATCAATGTCCATCCTCATTCCCCTATGCCGATCATTGAAGACATAGTAATCTTCAACCTGCAAGGGATAATGTCATTATAAGAATATACTGATCAACATTACTGTCAACATGAGTTGCCTCTGTTATCGTCACATCCACATTACGCGATAAATGAAAGAAAAAGACAACACTGACAACCAAAGTACTATTTTTTCCAGGGGCCACTTCAGTCAGAATGGTCACAATAACAATATTTCCGATACAGACAGATTGGGTGTAGGAAAACAGCAGAGAGTTTTTTGAAACAGTAATTACAAAATTTACTGGTGAACAGTGTAGCGATTGCATACCATTAAGGTCAAAATTTGAAACAAGGAATACATTAGGTTGACTAGACACCATACCACCACAGATGGTGCTCCTGCTAATCATTTGAGTGAATGCAGAATTGCAGATGCACTGCATTTCTGATGCAGTTATATCTAAAATGGGTGGACAATTTAACAATGTTTATGGTGATATGTATAAGAAGACCAAAGACGTACCTCTTCACTTTCATCAATATCAAAACGCCAGTATTCATTGGAATCATCCAAACTGTCCTCCAGTGAAGATATTGGACCTCTCTGATGTCCATTCCTGTGTCTGAACAAGCTTCGAGAAAGAAACCTCCCTGAAGGATCTTGATTGCAGTTTCTTGTAAGCACATCTCCCCTAGAACTTCCACTACTATCTCTTGGTCTATGAATCCTAGCAGCTTCTGCAATCCTACCTTCATTCTTTCTCATTCTCGAAGCTGGTTGGCATACCGATCTTGAAATCGATCGGCTACTGCTTAAGGAACCAGAATTGGATGTGTTTGCTGCTGATAGGCAAGGACTACTCCCTCCACTCAGCGAGCGCTTCCTTGATGAATTGACCCTTTCTTTCAATCGGGCTAGTAGGTCACGTCCAGCATTTTCTCTTCTTCTTGGTACATTGTCAGTCTCACCATAAGTACTTCCTGCATTCCTGCCGGTGCTTCTATCATAAGAAATACTTCCTTGTGGGGACATCCTGTTGGATTTCCTCAAAACTTGTGACCTCTGAGGAGCCTCTGTCTCCTTCGATGTCTTGCGCACCTTCCTGTCTTTGTTCGGGAAAAGCTTACTGCTGCACCCAAGGCGTGTACAACATGCAGTGTCCTTGTGGCGCGGGCTTTCCTCCCTGAAGACAAGAATTGAGCCTCCTTTGGTGACAAGAAGGCCACTGACTGTTCGCCTTCCCATGGCTTCATCCATATCAGATATTCAACTGAAATGAGAGGCAAATTGAATTAGTGAAAGTTGAACATTTGAAGTCAGTGAGGTCACAGTTCAATTTGATTGACAACAAAAACCTGTTTTAAACAGGCAAACTACATGGGACAAGACAATGGCACATCAAGACTACACGCACTGTCAACATAATAAAATCAAGCACCTTGCCTGTTCATATGAAAGAAGACAGTGAGCAATTTGAGTGTAAAAAACTAAATAGGCATACATAAGATGTGCAAATGATGCATAACCAACCAAGATGGTAAAGGGATATGCCTAAACCTACATAATTCAGAACTCAGAAGTATCTGAGCAGTGCTACTTTTGTGTCTGAGACTTGCAAGCATCAGCAGGAAGAATAGATGACTAGAGAAACAAGGTATTTCCCTCATCTAAACCAAGGTATCAAAGACTGCAGGTCAGGGGTCCCATATATAGGAGATGAAACATACAAGCTAGCAACCATTGATCCGTACTTGCTGAATTTTGCTTCAAAGAATAACATACTGACAAAACTGAACCAGCACAACCAGAATGACATTGACGTCTAGTCGTCTACGCACACACAATTGGGCAATCCAGCCTAACCATTGCCAAAAATTATCTTCGGTTAGGTAAATCCTAGGAAAGACTCTACATGTGAATTAGGTTCTGAGGTGCTTCCCACAACCGTAAAGCTTATAGGAGGATGAGAAACCACCAGAAATAAAGTTACTGGTAGGCTTGTGCCCCTCCGGCCCTTTCTAGCTGACATTATTGCCTTTTGCTGAAAGGTGAATCCACTTATACCCCCAACTAGCACGCCAAGCCACTGTGGATCAAGGACTGAGACGTGATCCGTAAAGTACCTGGTGTATCCTAAAACATATATGATACTTTATATCTTAGAACTGAAAAAGACCAATACGGAATAAAATAAGAGGAAAATGCAGGATTACGTAAAGGCTAAATTAAGGAGTATCAGAAAAGCTGGGGAAATCCTAGGTTGCAATGAGCCAATGAGGGTCAAAGGATGTTAAGAAACATGAATTAAACCAGAAACCCCATAATTCTGGAATTACTCTCATCCCAAAATATCCAGGGAATTCCGAGGCATCAATCGGAACAGATCACCTGCTATTCCCGCATCCAAGCAAGCTCGGAGGATCAGCGGCCGCCGTCTCTTCTCCCGATTGCAATTGCAAGGCCAGAAACAATTTATATGGCCGGGACGGGAGAAAACGAAACCAAAGAGATATACAAAGCGGCGAGGAGCAGGGAAAAAAACAGAGAGCGATCGATCGAAATGTCCGCCTCTGTTTTGGCGCGAACCAATCCTCCAGGAATCGCCCGCTTGACAGGAACAAGAAGGAAACGGCAACGGAATAATTCCGATCCTGTCGATCGGCGCAGAATCGATCGCAGAAAACAAAGGGAACTCCTCGTCGTCTATAACTAATCAAAGGGAGTACAAGAAAAGTGCGCGCAGGGCAGAAGCCAATTTGGTTGCGTCGCCGAGTCCAATCGAGACACGACAGGCATCCACATTCGTCCCCCTTAACCCAGTATCTGATCAACCAATCGGCTCCCCAACCCCCCTCCCCCCCGAAACCGAGCACAGGTGGACGGCGCGACGGGCTCGGCGAGGCCAGTTAATTCAGCGCGACTGCGAGAGGGAGAGAATGATCGGCGGCAATCTCCAGAGGGAGGCACTCGGCGAGGGACCTTCGAGAGAGAGTGGGAGCGGAAAAGGAGGGGGAGAAATATCCGAACCTTCTCCGTCGCGGCGGGGCCTTCCTTCCTCTTCTCTCTCTATCTCTCCTCCGTCCTCGGCGATGAGAGAGAGAGAGACTCGCCAACCCAGCCCAATTTAGAAGAGCGAGGTGAGAGGGGGTGGGAGGCGCCTTCCTTCCCGTAGTAGGCCGCCATCAGAGGGGGAGGAGGAAGAAGCCAAATAAGCAAGGGTGGAGGCGTCCTCGGAGGCGGCGGCGGCGGCGCTGGGTGCTGACTGAGCACCGAGGGGCGCCCGCTGACAGGTGGGGCCGGCAGTTGGGGCGCGTCGGGGCCCACCGGACCCACCGTGCCCGTGATTGTTCGAGGGCACAGGCGGCGTTGCGGCCACGTCATGTGAAACAGGGGAGTGCTGTGCGAGTGGCGCGCATACCCTCCCGCATTTCGTTTCTTTCCTTGGATTTCTCTTTGCATATCTATAAGCATTTACCAATGTTTTCTTTATCTATAAATACAAACATATCTCTCCTTTTTTTAATCTAATACAAACATGTCTTTGCTTTGGGGTCGCTAAGTCCATATCTTTATCTATCTTTCTCTTGATTATCATATCATTGATAACACTTCCTAGTTATACTGTCTTCGTCCATAATGTCAAAGCAGCGATGGCAGGCATTCTCATATTTGGTCAGAATCCGGCCACTCATTTTAAAGATAAAGGAATTCAAAGCATATGCCTTTATTTCAAATTGCCAACGTTACTCGCCACTGAAAGGTAAAGGTCATCAGCGCGTACTACATATTATCCCAGGCCCAGCTCTTCAGCATCGAGATAATGGTCCTGAAGAGCAGGTGTTCTTGTGCCACGCTAGCTCCATTCCCAAAACAGAGCAAATTCCTCTGTTTCCATATGGGCCACGGCCGACTGCGTTAAAGACTCAAAGTGATACGATGGCATGTTTACTCCGTCAAAGAGTGGAGGGCCACACGGTCACAAGCGACTTAATCCATATGTTACTTGTTGCTTATTTGCAAATGCCCTTCATTCAACTAGGACGGCAAATTGAGAAGACGCTGCACCACTACCGCTTACTTATAAACATGTACTTCCGGTCAAGGGGTTAGTTATATATGGCTGTATCTGGGATGTTTCTCTCTTGCTTCCATTTGGACCTCCCATATATTTTTCATGTTTTGTATTGTTACGCATGTCCACCAATTGAAATTCCAAAAGGTATGCAGATGGTCGCATTAGTTTTAGGGGACATCACTTTATCAGAATGTAATAAAAATTCAGAAGGCAGCTGGCAAATTGGACATGGCAACATGCTCCTTAAACTGTTTCAAACTAATGAATTTTATGTCTACAGTGATTCTGTGATTTGGGTTCATCCCCTCCCCTGCATTTCTGAGTTTTCACTCTTTCACCGCTTCCTTCCTCCTCCGGTTCCCTTCCGTTATGCACAATTGTGCTAGTTTTAAACGAAACAGTTTGCGCTACAACGACTAGAAGCACGGCCAATGACCTTACTAAAATGTTTCTTACTAGTAGTATGAAATATGATTGTTCATCTCAAATAATACAACATGTATCTTCTTTTCTAAGTGAAATGGCGAACTTATCATTGATCGTGGTAACTTTCATCGGTGCCCATAAAATTTGAAATCACTTACCTCAGTGGCCCAGTGCCATGAAAGTTTTAACTTATACCGTGTATGTTATTCAGTCCTCTTTTCCATCCAAGTGTGTCAACTGAGATGTCGAAAGACAAATTTACTCCTAGCCCCACATGTCAGGGTACACTTATTAGTTCCATCCCTCTCTTCTCTTCCTCTGTCTGACAGAGAGTTTGGTTTCGAGATAAATCGACAAGAGAAGAGGAAGTGGTTGAAAGACATGTACAACTCGTGCTCCTTTGAGCAGAGTAGCACCGCCGCCTCACCCCTCGCCGATGTTTCCGTCGCCGTCAAGCTGTCCCGACTCGTTTCCTCTAACCAAAGCCGCCACAACACCACCTCGCCGACCACGTCGAGCCATCAAACCCCGACGAACCTTGCCAAACGCTGCCACCAACCCTCCGAAGTTCCGTCACCGTTTGCCGTCGTCTAATTTTGCCGGCCGTCCCCTCCAATACACCACACTTAGAGCCTCTACAACCTCCTCCAATACCTTCCACACACCTTCTCCCCCGTGAGCTCAGGCCACCGCTCGCCACGGATTTCAATCCCCCACGGCCGCTCGAGCTCGCCGACGCCGCCATTCACC
>CM027124.1:5144901-5208839 GCA_015476505.1 Urochloa ruziziensis | reverse complement strand
TGGCTAATTAATTAGAAACTTGGGTGGATGATAGTCTTACCTGAAAAGGGCAAGAGGGGTGGCGTTGACAGGGTATAGCCCGGTCCTCTTGAGAGGTATGCTTTGCTAAGATACTCTGCTCACTAGGGAGGGTTATGACTGCGGCGACCTGAATCCTTAGCGGACTATTATTTACTAAAGAATCTTTGTAAAGGCCTCGTAGCGTCCCTATGCAGTCACACCTCGGTAGTGTGATAAGCGCCTGTGTGGTGCAGCATGGTTGGGTATAAAGTTCTTTTGAACTTTTACGCGACTTATGGCGAAAGTGTACAACCTTTGCAGAGTGTTTAAAACTGATATATCAGCCGTGCTCACGGTCAAGAGCAGCCTGGACCCTCACATGAGTAATATACTTGAAGTTGATATTAAATCGAATTCTGGTTAATTTTTGTGGCCTTGCTGAGTACCAACCATAAGTGTACTCACCCTTGCTAAATTGCTGCTCAGAAGAAGAAGGTGTGAAGTCTGTTGAAGATGTTGCTGAGTGCTAGGCGTATGTAATCTCATGGTTGGAGCCTGTGAAGCTGTGAAGTTGGAGCCTTCGTTTCCTGTGAAGTTGATTTCCTGTGAAGTTGGAGCCTTCGTTTCCAGGATTAAGCGTAAATCTCTGATAAACTCCTTTTCTTTGCGTGATATTGTTGCTGTTATTCACTAATGATGTCACTATATGTATGAAACTAGATCCTGGCATACATATAGATAGCATTCGGTTTTGTCTACGGAACCGGGTGTGACAGAAGTGGTATCAGAGCTGTATCGACTGTAGGACGTGAGCCTAGATAGCAGTGGTCGTTTTCTAAGGTTTGTTTTGATATAAAATCTATTCCTGCCTTATTCTTGACCTCTCCGAAGAATATTATCACTCCTTGGTAAATTTCTTTTCTAAATTCCCCTTGATATCTCGCCTTCCCCACTTAACCCCCATTTCATTTGCACTCCCTTGTTTTGCAAATGTAAACCATGATTCCCCTTTTCACTTGCACTCCCTTGTTTTACAAATGTAACTCTAGACACTTGCCAGTTTATTATCTCTCCCATTGATGGCTTCTTGATCTTGATCATACATCTTCGTTGAAGAATGATTTTTCTATCTCATGCATCTCACCTCCTTGATTTATTGGTGATGTTGCAAATCTCTAATTATTGTTTATGTAATCCTTCTCATTGATTCCTTGACCTTAATTATTCATTACCTCCTTAAAATTTCATTTTCCTCTCCTTGTATTCTTGTTTATTCAACTTTCCCTTGAATATTTCTTTAGACGTTGGTTCGCCCTGTCTATTCATGTCCTCCTTATTATTTGAGAGTATCCTTTTGCTCTCATTTATTTCTCTTTAATTCTATTTGGAATCACTCCTTTGGTCTTTTGGATTCCAAAGTGTCTTTTCTACTCGCCTCTTGTTCAAAATGTTTAGATGATACACGCTACCTACCCTAGAGCATGCACAAGTCATATGAGGAATGAAGCTACTACTTCATGACCAGAAGCAAAGGCCGAGCAACTAAAGCCACCTTCATCAACGCTGGACAAGGTGAAGGAGTTGAAGCTTTAACATACCGCCCTTGCTTAGGAGCACCCCTTGCAACCTTATTAACAACGTTTAGCATCACTCTTTGACTGAGTGCTGATTGGTGTAGTTCTTTGTTTTGCGTGATGATGCTTGTCTTTATGACCTTGTCTGATTCGTTTCTTTGTAATGATTGTTGGTGTATTGTGGGTCTTATACCTACAATGACATCAGTTGTCTAGTTAAGTTCGTCTTTTGTACCTCCCACCACCTTGTCATCCACCCTTCTATATCTCAATCTGATGGAGGACGTAAAAAAAAATAAAGTCAATACCAATGTCAACAAGTAGAAGCTATCATTGCCTCCACCGTTTGAGTAGAAGCAAGTTGAAGAAAAGAAAGCATTTCTTTAGTTCTTATGCCATACCTTGCTGCTTGTTATTCTCCCATCTACCTCACTCTCACGATGACCTCAACAACCAAGAAAGAAGATGAAGGCAACAATGGCATCAACAATAGAAAATGTGCAAACATCTGCAATGATCAACACATGAAAGAAGATGAAGCCAAGAATATGCCCTCTTTCCTTTGGTTACCCCTGTGCTGTTCTCCTCTCTACCTTGTTTTATCTAAATCATGACCACCAAGAAATGATGGAGATGATATCATGAACTCTACTTTGTTCTTTAATCTTTCTTTATCGTTCTTTATTTATTCCCATTCTCTTATCTTTACCACCCATCCAGATGCGAGTCCCAGTGGAATTCATGAAGACAAGAAGCCACAACCATTAGCACATAGAAGTACTCATCTCAGTTCCTACCAACCATAGCCGGAAATTGTTGAACCTCCGCATGACAACTCTATCATGAAGAATTCTAATGCACAAGCCATTCCATCCAGAACTATGATACAGCAGAAAGGAAACCAACATGGATGACTTGCTATTTTGTTCGAACAGGGATATTCAGCGACAAGTGTTGCAACCATAGAAACTCAGGTCATCACATTATAAGATGCCAGCAAAGAGAGATGTGGACAAATTACCGTGGTAATGCTACAATTGTGGTAATAAAGAAGGACGTCTATCTGAACACTATCCAGGAGTACAGGAAGAAAAGTCTGAAGGCCTTAGTATGATAAGGATGCTATGGTGAAATGGGCCTTAAAAAAAACAGTGTCCCAAGAGGAGCACACTAGCCATCTCAAGAAAACATTAGCAATTTGATGGTGATACATACAAAAGTTTGATAAATAGAAGAGTCCGACATTTGGACAAGAAGTAAAGACTGTGTTGAGAAGAAGTGACGTCATCTCGCAAGGAGACATTCAAGCCAAGGAAAAGCGATAATGGAATTAATTCAGCTCCATTCAAGTCACTTTAAGAAGATATGAAGAAAGTTCTTGAAATATGACCAACGAAGTCGAGGAAAGGAATGACCAACAAAGTCGAGGAAAGGAACGGATAGTTAAAGGTCTAATTAAACTAAGTATCCTTGAGCTATTTTATGTGAGTTGCGAAGAATAAAGAAGAGTGTTTGAGGAGCTACTATAAGAATGACCGTTATGGAGGAAAGTTAATAAGTGTTGGATGTTACCCACCCAAACCTTTGTCTCTTGCTAGCCTTTGCGAATCTCGGGACGAGATTCCTTTTAAGGGGGTAGATTTGTCACACCCTGTTTTCAGGATGTAAATAGAAAGAAAAGTAAAGCAACGATTTTCTCATAACCTTAAAATTTTCTCAACATTTATTTTCTTGACAGGTAATTTAGTATAAGAAAATAATTGATTGTCTTTTCTAAACTAAATAAACTGTTTCTATGAGTGCTGCATTCATGCCGATGCACCGTAGTGTTTCTTGTTTGCAAAGGTTTTAAAAATACGTTTAGACGACGACCAAGTTCTCCTGAGAATTTTCCAGCTTTTTCTGGAATTTGTTCTCACTTTCCTAGAGCTAAATCTATTTATTAGAAGGCTCTAAATTCTTTTTATGAGCTCCAAGTATTTTATTTGAACTCCTCGCGTCCTAATCTGTCTCTAGGAATTTTCCTAGAACCTTTTGGGATTTTCAGAGCATTTTCATGGCTTAAATGAATTATCTAGCTTTATCTAGATTTTTCTTTACATGTGAAATGTTTTCTGAAATAAAAAAGAAAGGGAAACCTCCTATCCTAAACGGGTCGAGCTCAGCCTGCTCCCGTGCTGGCCCAACTCCCCGGCCCAATGCAGCCCACCTCCCTCTCCTCCTCTTCTCACTTCCATGTGGGGCCCGCACGTCATGTGCTTCTTCCACCTCCGGTTGGCCTCCTTCTCCAATCGGCCATGGCGCCCAGGCTGCCGCCGCGGCGCCCGCCCTTCCCATTGCAGCACCGCACCGCTTGCCCTCCTCGCCCGTCTTCAATGCTCAGTGGAGCACTCGCCGTCGCCTCCTCTCCTTCCACCACGAACGGCCGCTCCACCTTGCCATTAATGGCCACTCAAGCTCCACCAGTCGCCTCCACTACCGGCCTCGCCCCCTCCTGCCTCACCCTATAAAAGGGGCGCCGAGACCTCGCACACCACTACTCGCCCCTGCCATCCTCGCTCCCCCTCGCCTGCGCAAGCGCCGCTGCCATCCGAGCTCGCCGAGTGCCGCCGCCGGCCGTCGCGCGATTCGTCGCCCAGGAGCGCCGACGGAGCAAGCAGCCATCACCACCATGATGCCCTCGTCGAGCTGCACACCCGCCGCCCTTCCTTGACGCCAAATCCCGACCGAAGCGCCGCCGCCCGGTGAAGACTGAGCCGCCGGCCTTTCGCCGCCGGGCAAAATTGCCGTCGCTCCCGTCGTCCCCCACCTCCGGTGAGCACTCCCTTGAGACCCCCTCGTACCTCTCTTCCTTTTCCCCAGCTCGCCCGAGCCTCTCCCGGCCCGGAGTACCAGCGATTTGATCCGCCCAGACCTCCCGTCCGCTATGGACACAGCAAGAAGAAGACCCCCACCGCTTTTGCATGTTAGCCCCCGGAGTCCTCTATAATTTCCTTCAATTCTTTTGTCTCTTGCAGTTCTTTCACAAAACCCCCTACAAAGATCCCACCTTTGCACATAAGTCCAACCCGAGCACTTTTACATGTCTAACCCTGTCCTTTGACATTTTCACGGGCACAGTTTTAGGTGTCTTGGAAATCTTTTCAGCTAACCCTCCACGTCTATGGTTAATCGCGTTTAGACCCCTGCAGCTTGTTTAGTGCATAGATTCCACGTTTTAGCTCCGTTTCGATCCGTTCAAATTGCGTTAGGTTCATAATAACATAAAGTACACAGTAGTACTGATGTTTCCCATCATGCAGGTTTTTAAAAATAAATTTCATATTAATTTGATTAATGTCTATTTGAATGTCTTTCTTAATAAAAGTTTAATTAAGGTTTACCTCGATTTTTCATAATCAAATTAACTTGACTAATACTATTTAATTGAGTTTCTAAATAAAATTAAATAGAGTTGAACCTCGGCTTTTCATAATCAAACTTAATTTGCTTAATGTTCGAGACTGAATCATTTGCTAATTAAAAGTTGGATAGGTTTTTACACCGGCTTTTATAAACAAATGTTAATTTGGCTAAATATAAATATAAATGTGTTTTGAATTATAATTTGGTTAGTTCAACACGAATCATAAAGATATGCGCTTAGATGTTATCACCTATGTCCCTTTTCAGTCAAATGTTTAAATGGCATAATTTATACATGAATGTTTATAAATAAAAGTTGACTAGGTTTACAACGTCTTTTCATATACAAATATAATATGATTAACTCTAATGTGGGTATTTCTTTGAAATAACCTTTACATGTGTTTTTCTAAATTAAAATAATGCAGCATATAGCCTTTGTCCTTTTCTTTGCAACCAAAGTTTCCCCGATAGATGTATGCCTCAACGATAGCATCGTTCTTAGAGTTTATGTGTTTTGGACGATCCATAGACTCGATCCTTATCCTTTAGTGCGTTCTTTTAAAGCCTTTCTTGATTGGTGTATTGTTCTCAGTTCTTATTTATTGCTTTGTATGTTTATGCCTGATGATTGTTATGAGTAGAAGCACCGATGTTCAAGAGTTTTGAAGATCAAGAGCTGAAGACTCTGAGCAGTTACACTTTGGTGAAAGGCAAGTGACCCTAACCATTCTTCTATCTATGCTTTAATACTATCATGATGAATTTTAATCGGAACGTGGAGAACCACCCAGGATTTATAGTACAACCATGAGACTACATGGCTCTGGTCTTGGCTAATTAATTAGAAACTTGGGTGGATGATAGTCTTACCTGAAAAGGGCAAGAGGGGTGGCGTTGACAGGGTATAGCCCGGTCCTCTTGAGAGGTATGCTTTGCTAAGATACTCTGCTCACTAGGGAGGGTTATGACTGCGGCGACCTGAATCCTTAGCGGACTATTATTTACTAAGAATCTTTGTAAAGGCCTCGTAGCGTCCCTATGCAGTCACACCTCGGTAGTGTGATAAGCGCCTGTGTGGTGCAGCATGGTTGGGTATAAAGTTCTTTTGAACTTTTACGCGACTTATGGCGAAAGTGTACAACCTCTGCAGAGTGTTTAAAACTGATATATCAGCCGTGCTCACGGTCAAGAGCAGCCTGGACCCTCACATGAGTAATATACTTGAAGTTGATATTAAATCGAATTCTGGTTAATTTTTGTGGCCTTGCTGAGTACCAACCATAAGTGTACTCACCCTTGCTAAATTGCTGCTCAGAAGAAGAAGGTGTGAAGTCTGTTGAAGATGTTGCTGAGTGCTAGGCGTATGTAACCCCCAGTCGATTTCCTGTGAAGTTGGAGCCTTCGTTTCCAGGATTAAGCGTAAATCTCTGATAAACTCCTTTTCTTTGCGTGATATTGTTGCTGTTATTCACTAATGATGTCACTATATGTATGAAACTAGATCCTGGCATACATATAGATAGCATTCGGTTTTGTCTACGGAACCGGGTGTGACCCGACGCGACTGCCGGGTTAAAAAATGCGACCCGTGCCCGACCCGACGGCGGCCCGATGACCCACGGGTCAACCCGACGGCCCGACACTTACGCAAGATTCAAGTCTCAAGTCTCATCAGAATGTACAGAAATCAGCAATCGACCAGATGCGCATCAAGTTTGTTCAAAAGAAAAGGATCGAATCAGATGAACATGTTTATTCATTTCAACTTTTCACACTATCAGACTCACGCTCAGCAAAAAGTCTAAACAAATCGCAATCCAAACATATAATAATCATTGGACAAGGTGGACTTGACTCGAGCGCTGCGGGTAGATTCAGATTATCGACTTCTCGAGTGCTCGCCATTTTGTCGTGCGGCAGACTGAAGCAGCAAGTTGGCGGCCGCCACCGGCTGCTTCTGCATCTTGGTAGAGGGCCTACAGCAGCCTGAGCAGAGATTGGAGAGTAGAGGGGACCAGGTACGCCGCTTGGCAGAGGGCGAAGTGCAGGCGGCTAGCCGCAGCCACAGCGGCGCGGAGGAAAGGGAACGACGGCGGCGGCGGCTGCCTGCGCGCAGGGGGATGGGGGCGGCCGTGCGGGAGGAGACTGGGAGAGAAATGAGTGGATTAGGGTTAGAATAGAGTATTTATATGTCTATTTGTTGGGATGGGCCTCAAGAGATTTCTGGGCCGCACAGGAATGAGGGATTTTTTTTGTTTCAGTTCGGGTCGTCGGGTCAGCCCACGGGTTGAAATTCTGACCCGCGCCCGACCTGAAATTCTTCACGGGCCAAAAAACAGGCCCGTGCCCGACCCAGGCACATCTCGGGTCGGATCGGGTCGGGTTTTTTTCGGGCTGGTCGGTTCGGGTTCATCGGGTCGGGCGGCCCATGATCAGGTATACCTAGAAGCCACGGCTGGTCAGCATCAAGCTTACGTACGCATTAGCGGACGTCCAAGTACCGTTCAGGAAGGCAAGTCCTGGCAACCAACTCCTTGGTCATGCCAGCCCCAGTTCCTGCATAACAAAATCAACCAAGTTAATAACATGGACCGCATATTTAATAAAACCTAAGGAAAACCCTCCGTGTTCCGCCTCCCCCTTGATTTAGAGCCATTTCTAGCCCAAATCCTATTAATAACCCCGGTCACGGCCTGTCGCTAACCGAGCGTTATTTAGAAGTAGATTTCTTAGGAATTTCTGAACCATTTGTTATTCTGAAGAAATTCCGAGAAGTGAGAGAGAACATGTTGGGCTTAAGTATAAAATGAACCAACTAATAATAGAACCCCTAAGGACGGACTTGCGAGTAAGGGAGGCAGCCTCGGAAGAAGACCCTGTGTCAAAGGCTTGCTCTGGTCACATAAGGACCGGTTCACGGGAGAGTCTTTCTAATGCCAGTACCGCTGTCGGTGATATGATCTCCGGCAATCTTCCACAGGGTAACCCACAGAAGTGATTTGTATGGAGGGAAGATCGCAAAGATCGAGAGCTAGATGGTTAGGATGGACAGACGCAAGGATTAGACAGGTTCGGGCCGTCAACTCGACGTAATACCCTACGTCCTGTTTTGGGGGTGTTGTATTGCGTGGATTGTTCTCTTGAGAGACTTGGTCGTTCTTCTTGGAGGGGGTCCTTGCCCGCCTTATATATCAGGGAGGCAGGGTTACAAGTCGGTTTGTAGCCGATCCTATCTCTAAGGATCCTTTCCTTCTTTACAAATACTCCTATTCTAACTAGAACTTCTCCTTCCGAATCCTTCCTTCATGCGCCGGCTTGTCCCGCACGTCATCAGGTCCAGAACGGTGGGCCGGGCCGCCCCCTATCGGAGGGTTGCCAGGCCTCCTTGTGAGGTACCCGGGGACCATATTCCCCAAAGTAGCCCCCGAGCAATTCTTGGCCGATCGTTGGCTGTAATTGATCTGCCTTTTTCTCGCATGATCCGAGTGTTCCGCAACTTTGCCAGAATGCTTGATCAGGTTTCCGAGTAGTTTAGGACTTCGTCCGAGTGGTTTCGAGGAAGATCTGAGTGCATACTCAGACGTTCCTGAAAACGATTTTCCAATTGTAGCCTTAGTGAGGAGAAGAAGTGCTCTTTTTCACGACGCGAAAGCGAAGTGTATACACTTAGCCCCCGAGCCTTGGGTAATTTTAGTATAAAATTGGCCAAGGGTCTTCAATTTTTCTCCATCAAAATGATGATCTTCAATGGCGTGCACCTCCTAGTGCACCCATTGGGTGTAGCCCCCGAGCCTTGAGCAGAGTAGAATAGTCTGGTCGAGGGTCAAAATAGAATCCTATAAAAATCTTTTTGAACTTAATCCATCAATGGCGTACACCTCCTGGTGCACCCATTGGGTGTAGCCCCCGAGTCTTGACTCGACTCGGCGCGATCGTGTCAAGACTCTAAAAGCTGTGAATCCTTGCTGAATCTTTTAGCCCCCATGCCTCTGGGCATGGATTTCGAATAATTCCCTCCTTTTAGAGAATTTTTACTAATTTCCCCTTTTTAGGGAATCTTTTCTCGAGTCCTTTGAACTCGGTGTGACTCCCGAGTCGTGTTCCACGACCCAGCCTGACCATATGGTAAATCACCTTCTCACAAGATCTATACTTATCAGCACTTGACCCGGATTTCCAAGTCAATTTAGCGATAGTATCGCATGCATTAAGTAAGAATCAATTGCAAGGTTGCAATATTAATTGCAAAGATAAGCCTAGCCGTCGACCAATTGTAGCCTCACGACCGAGTGGTTTCTGCCCTTGAGCATTTGCTCAAAAGCCCACGTAATTGTCAACTAACAGAACCGAAAGGTCGTGTCATTATTATTTAGCCTATCAAAGGCTTAAACCAGCCCATTTAGGCCCATCAATCCTGCTAGGCCCATTGGGTAATCCTCGCCCTGAGGTAATAAATTGATTTGTTGCCGTTTGTGTGTTCAATTCCACCCATTGGGTGTAATCCCGATGAAAAACTGAACCCAACTTTGATATGCAGGGTCGAGCTGCTTATGTATCAATCCCGCCCTCGCTGAACCTCGTCCGCACTCGGGCGCTTCCACGTCTCTTTCGACGCCAGCTTCGCTCGATCAGCCAGGCCAGCTGCGGTCACGTCTTGGCGATCCTGCAAATTAATTTTTGTAGATTATCTGTAGTATTGGTAGTAGAAGTACTTTGAACAATTTTTAATCTTTTGTGCTTGTATATAAATTTCTGGAGGTGCTACTCCCTTCCTTTCTGCGCTGGCCATAATTTCTGAGTGGTTGACCTGTTACGGAGTAGATTAGCCTCGTTGGTCTTAGTCTCATGCCGCAGAGCATTATCGTGCGTGTAGAGCTTTGACTTGGCGAGTACTTTCCCCCACGATTTAAAGTTTGTTCCACTCGTACTTTATGTGTGTCACGTGAAAGAAGAAATTCGAGTAGTAGGCATAATGTAGATAGAAGATGAAATCAACTTTGTTGACAACTCAAATGACATTTATAAGTCTGCCGAGTCGAAACTGGGGATGATTATCCACAGAAACCACTCGTCGAAGATTATTAAAAAATATCTTAAAGAAATAAGAGATTAATACATAACTTAATCAAGTCGTCGGTTGGTGAGCTTCTGCTGGCGCTTCAGTCTCGAAACCTTCCGGTCCTCTGTAGATCATACGGACCACTCGGTCGGCCTCCTGAAAATCGTCGGCAGCTTCGTCATTTCGCCTGTCGTCTCTTGGGGAACTATCGTTCCTCCTTTTATAGGGAGGGCCTCTGTTGCCCCCTGTGAAAGCTCGTTTCAACCCGTAGCACTCTCGTGCCGAGTGCTTGTGGTGCTTGTGGTAGGTACATTGCTCATCGAGCATGCGCTGGAAATCTTCTGGAGTTATCCGGCCTCTGGGCCGATCCAGAGTGGCGACCACGTCGCTCCTCGCTCTTCTTTTTGCGAGGGTGACTGTCACTGCGACGATGATCATCACGTCGTTCTTCGTCCTCACGGCGGTCGCGCTTGCGGGTTGACTTATTCTCCTCCTCCCAACGGTTCTTGATCTCGTTGAGTTGTTCTTTCTCCGCAATCTCTGCGTCCGCCCACGTACTAGCGACCCGGAACATGTCATTGACAGTCACGGGCGGCTTTCGTGTCCACTTGTGGATCAGTCTTCCATCGGAGATGCCGTTTTGGAAAGCGGTCATCACCTCCTAGGTCCGTCACGTCCGTGATGGAGTTGCGCTTCTCCGAGAACCTGCGTACGAAGTCGTGCAGGGACTCGTTCTTGCGCTGTCGTACTTGGCCAAGGAGCCGCTTGCTCCCGGGCCTCTCCCAAGTTCCGAGGTAGTTACCGATGAAGAGCTTGGTAAGTTGGTCCCAGTTATCAATGGAGTTCTGAGGGAGTCCTGCTAGCCAGTTGCGACAATCTTTGGTCAGCATGATGGGGAGGTAGTTCGCCATCACGCCTTAGTCGCCGCCAGCGGCTTGTACGGCGGTGTAGTAGATCTGAAGCCACTGGGATGGATCAGATTTCCCGTCATACTTGTCGATGTCCGATAGCTTGAAGCTCCTAGGCCAAGTCACGCTTCTCAAGCGCTCAGTGAATGACTAGAATCCGTCGATCCGACCTCTGGGGCGGGAACCACTCGGATCCGAGCCATCCGTTGTCCTTGGGGGAGTGCGCTCCCTTCTGCGATCCCGATCCCTAGGTGAAGAACGGGTCCTCCGAAAGATCCGAGTCCTAGGAGGGGATCGGTCCCGTCGGTAGGTTCTGCCGCCCGGTGGAGTCTGCTCCCTTTGCGGGGTCGGCTGCCTTCGTGAGGGAGTTGCTCGTCTTCGCGACGGAGTCGGCTGTCGAGGCGGAGTACGACCGCCGTTATTGCCGCATCTTGGGCTACCGGAGAGATCAGAGCAATCAGTATACTCTGACTCCGTCGAGTAGCCGTTCCGGTTAGAGTTACGACGGGGATTCCCATGCTCCCGATCGTATTCCTCGCGACGTCGAGTCTCTTCGCGGTCACGTTCCTCAGCGCTGCTGCGGATGATGTTCCTCGCGTCTCGGTCTCTGTTGATCGTGTCCCGAAGATCTTCATCACGGTTTGATCCGCCGCTGGCCCGGTGTCGAGTCGACCCGGGCTCAGGAGCGGCCGTACGCGATCTGTTCTGCATCTGGTGAACCTGGACGGAGGCGGCCTGCACAAAAGCCCTCAATCTCAAAATGTCCGACTAGTCAAAGTCCCGCTCCGGGGTTGACGTCCACCGTCGATGACATACACTCACCTCATCATAAAGCTCACCCCAAAAGGTCCTCAATTACTCCATACAAAGCTGAATCCCTCTCTGTTACCAAAGTAAGAGAAGAGATGTATTCAAAAAAATGGAGAAAAATGCTCCATCTGAAAAAAAAAGAGAGAGAGAAACATCTCAAAAATATGAGAGAGAGAATAAGGAGTCCAAAGACCTTTGAGCATCACACCTTCTCCCTCTCCATTTGAAACCCCATGAATTCCAAAGAACGGAATTTGACGAGTGCCATCGCTCGCGGACCACTCTTCGACTCGACAACAGAAGTAACCAAGGTATGCCACTCTTACCCTACCTAAAACTCCACTTCAGCCTTAGTGTAGGGAAACATTGGTCAATCCCGACCAAGAGTGAGGATTAAACACCTTGAGTGACTCGAGAGTACCATCGGGGAATGAGTAAACCATCTTTTGAAAAATTCATATCTCCGAGATGGAACCTAAAAAGTTGCAGGAAATACTTTAAAGATGACCGTTCAAGCTCTCAATAGCCCAAAACGTGAATCAATGCAGCCCCACGTGGAACCATGGTATGAGTTCTCTTTTATGCCAACTTATTCAAGTGATTCGTTGAGTTTTGGCTTAAGCACAGGGTACTTTAAGAGTATACACATTGAAGCAACTCTTGACCTACCGAACCTAGAGTTTTAGCCTTGCTCGAGGACGAGCAAGAGTCTAAGCTTGGGGCGTGTTGACGGCCATTATAACATCGTAGTGACCGTCAACATTTCGGTAAAATGAGGATGATCATACCATATTCCATACATAAAAGTATTTTTACTGACAAATTCCACAAGTTTTGGATGAGTTGTGCTTGTAGGATGAACCAGGAGAAACAAGGGCCAAACCTGGCACAGAGCCAGGCCGGCCGGCCTAGCCCAGGCCGACCGGCCTCCCCTGGCCAGGTCTGGCCACGTCATTGATCCACAAGCCATGCCAAGTGCCCAGGATGATCAAGCGCCGTGCAAACAACGTCGGTTTGATCCAAGGACCCGGAAGGCCTAGAGGTGAAAGCACATGGATTGAAGGGCCCACATCCTAGGATTCTCGGACAAGCTTCAACTAAACGCAACTGTTACCGACCTTGGGAGAACATCAGGACCGTTCCTGCAGAGGACGGTGCCAAGTGGCACCAGGGCCAGGCCGGCTGGCCTAGCCCAGGCTGACCGGCCTCCCTCTGTGGCCGCCACGTCTCCTCCTTCGCGTGAAGCTTAAGCAGAGCCTTGGCGTGCTAATGACGCTGACATCCACCCCCTGGAGGCTATAAAAGGAAGCTCATTCACCTTGGGAAGACACACACCACATATCTCAAGTCTTTACTTGAAGGGAGCTCTAGTATCTTTTTCATTTCTTAGATTAGGATTAGAGTTGGGAGTAGAGTCGAGTCGAGCTTAGCTCGGATCTTCTGAGTCTTCGGAGTTCTGGTAAAGCTCTTGTATCCTTTCCTTCTTTTGAAGAGTTTATTTATATAATTACTTTCTTACTTCAGAGCTTAAGTTATCTTTTATATTTCTCTCTTGCTCTTCTTTTAGAGTAAAGATCTTGCTCTCTTTAGAGCAAAGTCCTATCCCCTTTAGTTTTAGTGTAGAGTTTAGTTTAGCTCTACCGGGTTTTATCTCGCGGGTTTGCTCGCCTTGACCGGGCCGTAAGACGCCTTAGGGAAGACGGGGATTTCTCTTGACAGGCCTCAAGAGAAATCTTAATCATCGAGTGCAGACGTGGTGTCTAGCTTGTTGATTAACTAGGAAGTGTGTTGCACCCCACGGAACTGCAGTGGTAGGCGGCAGGTGGTGACAGCCCTGTCCGTCCTTCGTAGTCCACCACGTTCGGGTGTATTCATAACAGTAGTGCTGAGCCTGGAGAACCCCCTCTCTCACCCCGTTCTGAGGTTCTCCCGTTCTAGCCGTCGAAGCGAGCACTGTTTCCGGTATCTAAGCTAGGGTCTAGGCTAAGGCAAGAGTGCCTTTTGTTCTGAGTTACAAAGAGTCTAGGTCCGGTCTCTCCCAACGTCTTTCCTTTTCTTTAGAAATAGGTGCTCCGTGTGTCGCTGGTCTTTCAGACCTTCTATCCGGTCATTAACTTGACCATTATCCAACCAAACCTAGAGTTTGTGCCCCTGGGTTTGTGGCTTGATATTTCTGGCAAGATATATCATTTCATTCTTCAATACACTTTAACCATCTGCTTCCCTGCGGAAATATAAATACGATACCCTGGGGTAACTCCCGAGGTGAAGTGCTACAACGAGATATATTCTGTGAGCTTGCAGAATTCATTTTGCATACAACGACATATATCTACGCGCTCTTGAGCGTTGCTAAAACGTGACGCTAAGGAGTGCCGGATTGGATTGGGCCGTGACGGCCGAAGTCTGCGCTAGAGAGGAGTCCTCCGTGGCGGTTGTAGCTTGTGCCGCTTGGGGATCCGAAGCGGTGGTGGTGTTCCCGAACTGGATCTCGACTCCGTCGACGTCCGGGAGGTTGCAGCTGTCCAAGATCTTGACGTGGTCCATCGGGCTCACCAAATTGATCTCGACGATATCCCCTACCTGGCGCGCCACTGTCGGTGATATGATCTCCGGCAATCTTCACAGGGTAACCCACGGAAGTGATTTGTATGGAGGGAAGATCGCAAAGATCGAGAGCTAGATGGTTAGGATGGACAGACGCAAGGATTTAGACAGGTTCGGGCCGTCAACTCGACGTAATACCCTACGTCCTGTTTTGGGGGTGTTGTATTGCGTGGATTGTTCTCTTGAGAGACTTGGTCGTTCTTCTTGGAGGGGGTCCCTGCCCGCCTTATATATCAGGGAGGTAGGGTTACAAGTCAGTTTGTAGCCGATCCTATCTCTAAGGATCCTTTCCTTCTTTACAAAAGTTCCTATTCTAACTAGAACTTCTCCTTCCGAATCCTTTCTTCATGCGCCGGCTTGTCCCGCACGTCATCAGGTCCAGAATGGTGGGCTGGGCCGCCCCCTATCGGAGGGTTGCCAGGCCTCCTTGTGAGGTACCCGGGGACCATATTCCCCACAACCGCCATACGGGCCAAAAAGGACATAGCCTTCGGGAATGACCTGTAATGTGAGGCCTTGACCCACACCCCGCCAGCAGCTCCTAGTAAATCCATCCCAAGGAGCCGCATGATTGATGCAAAGTGCCGACCGGCGAACTGGGTAGCGCTCGGTACCAAGTCGGGCACGCACCAAGTCAGGAGACGGATGTACTGGAGACAGCCCCAGACAGAGGGCTGGGACTGGGCGGCACGGGTTGACTAGAGTACAGGGCGGGAGGCCCTGAAGGGCGACGGCCCTATTAAATGAGCTCATTGAACCGGGTCGATATCCGCGAGGCGGATGATTAGTAGCCCCTGTTTAGCCCCCAGTACCATCTGTGGCTGGACCTAGGAAAGGCTGTGTGGAGACAGACACCGGCGGGTACGGGTCTCGTAGGTCGGTACCGCCTAAGTACTCGGTATGGGCTGACCGACCGTATGGCATAGGGTACAACCTCTGCAGAGTAACCAATCTGTCGATAGCCGTGGCTCTCGGTTATGAGCCAATTTAGTCAAAGCCCCCGTTGATTAGCATACACCTGTAGAAATAAAGTATGAGACGACGAGACGGGCGGAGGCCCAGATAAGTGAGGCATAAGCCGGCCCAGAAGGACCCTGACGGTCTCTGGGAATGAAAAAGAACTAAAACATGGGGACTGACAGGGATGAGAATGCCCCTCCAGGACCAAACAACTATTTAATCCTCCTTTCCCACCCGTGTTTACAAACATAACCTTACTTTACATTTCCACCAAATATAACCCTTACACCTCACTCCCTTGCATGCATCATAATTTTACACAGGATTTGCTGAGTACCAATCATAGATGTACTCAGCCTTGCTTTCAAATGATTACAGGTACATGGACATGTAGGGCACCCCGGCCCATCCCCTCCTTGAATGGGTCATAATGTCACTCTCCGCTAAGGCGAAGGTAGTTATTTATTTACCACGCGTTGATTGCTTCCAATATCCTGTGTAAAACCTGTATCAGCATACTGATCCAGGGATTGATATAGGTGGTTAAAGGACATCCGAAGGATGGTCGCCACAACTTGCAAGACCCGGACTCACACCGTATCTGGCAAACTCAGCTACCGACAAAAGTTAAATTCTTTGGATGGTTGTTGTACCTTGGTCGGCTCAACACACGTGCAGCGCTCCATTATAAGAACATTCGGTCCGTTGAGGAATCCTACTGTGAAGCATGCCCCATGCTGACGGAAACAGATGACCACATCTTCATCCACTGCCCTACCTCCGCGGATATCTGGAACCGGCTGGGAATCAACCCGCAACCCGGAGACCAACGGGCACCATGGCGTATTAGCTGGCTGCTGCGGTGGCCGGACAAGGCTAGCACAGATGTGGTGTTGATCCTGCTCTGGCAAATTTGGAAAGCCCGGAACGCACGAATCTTCGATCATCGTCAAGACACATCCATCATGATCCTTCGACGCACAGCGGACGATATCTCCAACTGGAGCTGTCGTTACAAAAAGACCCCGTCTGAGCTTCTTTTCTGTCGCAACCAACTTCTTTCACTTCTCTGAACTTGTCTCACCACCTCCTGTAATCTACTCTCCTGGCATGCCAGGCAAAACTGAGATGTAATTAACCCTTCGATCAATACAAGATTAGTAGGTGGGGATCTTCCCCCCTGTCGGTGATATGATCTCCGGCAGTCTTCCACGGGTAGCCCACGGAAGTGATTTGTATGTAGGGAAGATCGCAAAGATCCGAAGCTAGATGGTTAGGGTGGACAGACGCAAGGATTTAGACAGGTTCGGGCCGTCGACTCGACGTAATACCCTACGTCCTGTTTTGGGGTGTTGTATTGCGTGGATTTCGCGATGAGTTGTTGTTTTGTTTGGAGGGGGTCCCTGCCCGCCTTATATATCGGGGAGGTAGGGTTAAAAGTCGGTTTCTAAGGATACTTTCCTTCTTTACAAAAACTCCTATTCTAATTAGAACTTCTCCTTCCGGGTCCTTCCTACATGCGCCGGCTTGTCCCGCACGTTATCAGGTCCAGAACGGTGGGCCGGGCCGCCCCTATTGGAGGGCTGCCAGGCTTTCTCGTGAGGTACCCGGGGACTATATCCTCCACACCCCCGACATTGCTCAAAAAAAACCAGTTACATTAGCGGCTCATGGGCCTAACAAAGACAGTAGCGGCACAATAGAATTGGAGATGTGAACACATATACAACAGATGCAAATGACTTGACAGTGCTAGATCACAACACGTGACAAACACATACAAATTCAAGCAGGCTTGGGTACTAGGAAGAGCTTCTCCTTCCTGTGCACGGTCAATCCGAACACCTCCGTCATGTCGATGTCCTCCTTCCTAACCCCTGCAGGCAACTCCCAGTCGAACCTGTACACGAGGTTGGCCAGCATGATCTCAAGAGTAGCAGCCGCGGCATGGATCCCCGGACACATCCTGCGCCCGGCCCCGAACGGCACGTAACGGAAGTCCGTTTTCCCCTTGAGATCAACATGATTGTTGCCATCCATGAACCTCTCGGGCATGAACTGGTGCGGGTTGTCCCAGCAGGCGCTGAGCCTGCCAATCGCCCAGGCGTTGACCATGACGCGTGTCCCGGACGGGATCGTGTAGCCGTCGATTTGGCAGGCCTCCATGGAGAGGTGCGGGACGAAGAGCGGCGCCGCCGGGTGCAGCCGCAGCGTCTCCTTGATGACGGCCTTGAGGTAGGCCATGTTGGGCAGGTCGCTCTCGGTGACCATTTCCTGGCCTCTTGGCACCATCCTCCTCACCTCAGCCTGTAGCTTGGCCATGGCCTCCGGCTTGCGCATGAGCTCGGCCATGGCGGACGTCGAGAGTGGAGTAGGACTGTGTCGGTGCCGGCCTCAAACATGTCCAGCAAGATGGCCTTGATGTGGTTCCTGGTGAGGCCGTACTCGTGCTGCCGGGAGAGCAGGACGTCGATGAAGTCGGCGTCGGCGTCGTCCTCGGCGCCGGCGGCCCTGGCGGCGTGTTCGTCGATGAGAGCGTCGAGCAGCGCGTCCCACCTCCTGCTCATCTTGTTGGCGGCGGCGCAGATGATGCCGCTGACGAGGCCGACCCTGGCGAGCCTCGGGAAGTAGTCGTCAAGGTTGAAGCCTCCCAGGAGCTTGGCGTTGGTGTCGATGAGCTCCCGGAACAGCTCGTTCCGGCCTTCCGCCCGGAAGAACTTGCCGGAGACGGCGCGGCAGATGAGGTCGTTGGCGAAGGAGTGCAGCAGCGCGCTCATGTCCACGGCGGCGCCGGAGGCGGCTCCGGCGAGCAACCTGGCCATGACGATGCCCACCTCCTCCTCCCTGGCGGGGCGGTAGGCCTGGACCTTCTTGGAGTTGAGGAGGTGGACGGTGACCACCTTCCTGACCTTGCGGAAGTGGTCGCCGTAGGGGGAGTAGCACGAGTCGGATTGCCCGTAGATGACCACCTCGGCGACCATGGAGCGCGGCCGGGAGACGAACACGTGGTCGTGCGTGCGGAGGATCGCCGAGGAGAGACGACGGAGCAGGTCGTGTAGTAGCGCTGTTGCCATTGTTATTGCGTGATGCTTGATCGAGATTGAAGATATGCCTAGCTTGGTGGTGCATGCATGGTTTTATAGCAGCCTTTTGAGACTAATTAATTAATGAATGAAGCTCGATCTTGTTGTGTGTGAATATGCATGCGTTAATTGGTCAATTAATCGATGGCGTACGTGTATGCACGAATCAAGTGCAAAGTCGTTTGTTTGCATTATCTGTCAGTGCTAATAATAATCTGATGAGCCGGGATGACCAAAGCCTCCCCTGCGTGTCTCTATCCATCCATCTCAATATCTGATGCTATGCTATATCTGTGCACCAACGAAACTAACGCTGCTTCTTCCTATGATCAACTACAACTGTTAAAATGCACTGCAAGTTGTGACTAATACAAAACGTAGTACATACGGTAGAATACAGATGAAGTCCAGACTATATTGTTGATTTGTGAAAGTAGTACGTGTGTATATTTTACAGTCAATAAGAAGAAATTAATGAAACATGTTACGTACTGTGCTCTATCAATTGCAAGCACGTACTCGGGTAACTCGGACGATCCATGTACTGCGGCATGCTCAAGTGGCCGTCACTTGAAGCCGTAACAATTACTAAAAAGACGAATATCCATGCATGCATAGGGATCATCTTCAAAGAATAAGTGCATATGCATGGATGATGATCAAGCCCTAGGGTCGAGACTAACAAAAATCCTCATCATTTTAATAATACCGTACCGACAAAAATGATTAGTATGTTGTATATGACAATGGCGCTCCAATGATGCTTGGTCTTTAGGTCAAAAAACAATGTACATTGACTTGACCAACCGACCAGGTGACGATGGTGGTGCCATCTGATTGCTCAACAACCAATATAAATATTATTAATCCCCTTGTGCATAGTCGCATAGATAGCTGGATATAGCAAGTAAAGATGCCTTGCCACATCATACAACTTTTTCCAGTTTTGTATGAACAATGATGATGCATTGTCTAGGTGCAGCGAGCCGGCCACCGGTGCAATCAATCAAATTAAACACATATACTACAGATACAAAAGACGACGAAGCTTCCGAGACCAAATATATATGTCCTAATTTTATGCATGATGAGATGAGATCGTAAACGATGATATAGGAGTACCCCCATTTAGTGGGGCCCTCCGGTTCATATTTCATATTAACAACCAGCAGGTCCGATCCTGTACTAGTAGGATCGATAAGAGCCAGCAGCTAGCTAGCTAGCTTGCGATGACCAATGACTAACTTCTCTCATTTTTTTGGTTATTACGATGACCAGTGACTAAACTTTGTGGTGACAACATAAGAGAATCGTCAGCCAACTTACATAGGGCAACGAGTGTCATACATGATCTGATCCACCACATACGGTGCTACTGATTTCTTTCTTTTCATTATTTTTCTGGAGGAATTTTCATTAAATTTTCTTCTTCCCTTTGCCTGCACTGGGCCAGCCGAAAGGTCCATCTGCTGCGCCCGTTAATGAACCCACAAGGCCACACAAAGTGTGAGAGATCCACTCCACCAGCCCAGCTTGTAGAGGGTAGGACGGCCCACGGCCTGCAGGAGCTCAACGGGCTGCACAAAGCCGGAAAAGCTCGAGCAGAAGCAGAAATGGCAAGAGAAGAATTAATCAAGTACCCGCTACAACTCCTATCAGGGCATCAGGCAGTGTCAATGGCAAGCACAAAATCACCTAAATAACTAAGATTCGTCTTTTTTTTTCTGGCCCTTTTTGTGAAACACATTCACAAATAGACCTATGGCGAAAAGATTCGTAAAAATGGACCCTGACCTCGACGTCAAAGATCACGACGCCGAGGTAACGTCACGTTTGGCGGACGTGGCGCTGACATGGCGTCCAGTGGCGAAGCCAGCCTGGAGACTTTGGGGGCTGGTCACCTCATCCTTCCTTTCTTTTCTTCTTCTCCTTCTTTTTTCCTCCTTCCTTCTCTATTTTTTCTTCTTCTTCTCTTTGATTCATGTCAAAAAAATTTAGGGGGGCTCCATGGGCAGCAGGCCGGTAGGGGGGGGGGGGGGCTGGAGCCCCTAGCCCCCCTGTAGCTCCGCCCTGATGGCGTCTGGACCTCGGCGCCAAAGGTTACGGCACCGAGCTTTGTAGCCTTTGAAACCACAATAGATGGATGTGAAAAAATTTCCTGATCATATATTTTTTTATCAGAAAAAAAACTGTCTCGGTGCCAAAGGCCACAGAGCTCGGCGCCGTAGCTTTTGGCGTCGAGGTCCAGACACCATATCAGCGTCACGTCTGCCAAACGTGACGTCACGGGGATGGACCTCGGCGCCAAAGGTCATGGCGCCGAGATGTGTTACCTCGGTGCCATGATCTTTGACGCCGAGTTCAGGGTCCATTTTTGCAAATCTTTCCGTCAAGGGTCTATTTGTGAATTTCTTTCACAAAAGGGGCCATAAAATAAAAAAGACGGGCTCTGCCACCAAGTCCATGTACTGAATCTAAGGGCCAGCCTTGCCTAGCTTCATAGAAAACTATGAGTTTGATTGGTTTGGTTCCAATATTTACCCAGCCAAAATCAAGATATATCTAAAAATTTTTTGGCAAAGACTTCGTTCATTCCCAAAAAATTAAACACCATTTTTTTTTGCCAAAATTAAGTCACTAGACGCTTCTTTTTTTTGAACTGACACTAGACGCTTCTTGAGGCTCATAGAAGTGAAAAGTATTGGCTACCATATTCTGGCACTACCAATAAGTGAATACCTAAACGTCCTAACTTTAGCATGCCATGTGTCACCACCTTTGGCCTCCGGCGAGATTAACTCAGGGACGTGAGTGGATCAAGCATGACCTCTGAAGGTGGTGGTGACACCATGATTTTTGCTTGCCATGGTTTAGGTTTGGCAAAGATTGAAATCTAACCAATTAGACTATATTTTTCTTTTTTTGAAACACTAATAATAGATAAACGTTCATAGATATCCACGTATACCTATAAACGGACTGATTCTCAAACCGGGTTTGAGAAGGCATATGATAAAGTGGACTGGTCCTTTCTACAACAGGTGCTGAGAATGAAAGGTTTCTCGAGGAAGTGGTGCAAGTGGATTGAACAAATTGTGACAGGAGGGAGTGTGAGTGTTAAAGTAAATGATGAGGAGGGCTATACTCCAAAAAGTGAAGGTGGGCTAGGCATCCTCAATCTGGAAATACAAAATAGATGCTTACTGAGCAAATGGCTGTTTAAGCTCCTAAACGAGGATGGCCTGTGGCAGAGCATTATCAGGAAGAAGTACTTGAAAAACAAGACACTGTCTCAGGTTGAGAAGAGAGGAGGTGAATCACAGTTTTGGGCAGGGTTGATGGAGGTAAAAGACCAATTCCTTGCAAGAGGTCGGTTTGTGGTCCATAATGGACATCAGACAAACTTTTTAGAAGGATTTATGGGTGGGTAATGAACCTCTAAAACTGAAATTCCCTTCACTGTATAACCTGGCACGAAATAAAGGGGCGACAGTGGCTCACGTTTTAAGCACTACACCTCTCAATATCTCTTTTAGAAGGGCATTGATAGGGGAGAACAGAAACAAATGGCTGCAACTGGTTCGTTTAATAATGCACACTCAGTTAGATGAACATAAGGATACATTTTGCTGGGCCCTTAGTAAAAGGACTTTCTCTGTACAATCTATGTATAATGACATATTGAATGAGGAAGGAGCTCCCACACAGTGTATTAACTGGAGGGTAAAACTCCCTCTCAAAATCAAAAATTTCTTGTGGTATTTGAGCAGAGGAATCACACTAACTAAGGACAACCTGGCAAAAAGAAGATGGAAAGGAAACATGAGCTGTAGCTTCTGCAATGCAAGTGAGAGCATCCAACACTTATTCTTTGATTGTCATATGGCAAGGATGGTTTGGAATATAGTGAGTATTACTTTTGGTTTCTCAACACCAACTAGTTTTGCTAACCTTTTTGGGTCCTGGTTTGGGGGATTTCCTAGGAAAGTCAGGAACCAAATCTGGATTGGGGTTGCAGCGATCTGCTGGGCTTTATGGCTCTGCAGAAATGACATTGTGTTTCAGAGAACGAAAACTAATTCGGTTTTGCATGTCATATTCAGAGGACCCATTGGATTCGAAGTTGGGCCATTCTATCTAAACAAGAAGCGCAAGAGAAACTAAAGAAGGGCTGCCACAACCTGGAGGTGACGGCAATGGATCTTTACACCAAGGCGGGATGGAATATCAGAAGGATCATGAACTAGTTCTAAACCTTCGGCTGCCTGCCCAGTTTTGCTTTAGTTTCCTTTTTTTCAAGTACTGTGCTACACCAAACTTAGTCAGGTGTTGGGCCTATGTGTCCTGAGAAGGTTTGGAGTTCTATTCTCGGTTGTAAGCGTGCAAGGCCTTGTATGCAGAGACCGGATTTTATCCTTAATCTTAAAAAAATACCTATAAACATAATAGGCATACCACGTCTATGAATGTCTACGAGCGAGTGAGCTAGCAGATCTCGATAGACAGTACAAGGATGAAAAAAAAAGAGAAAAGAATAAAGAGCTAGTAAATTAAAAAAACACCATTAGGGTGAAAAGTCCCAACATCCTAGCTGATGTAGGTCTCCTCCAATTTTTTTTAGATAATGAATTAAATTCAGCTTTGACCTAGATCTCCTCCAATGGTGCTCACTCAACTATTTGGGACTGACACGTGGGACTATGAAACATAAGAGCTAGGCTAATGTTCGATTGTAACCGTTAAAAGACTCGTCTCTTACTGGTTATCTTTTGATGTAAGAGTTTGTATTTAGCTCTAATTATCAGACCAGCCCAGCGGATTATTCTCCTCACATAATACTATTAAACTAGCCTAGCAGATTATTCTCCTTTCAGACTTTCCATCCAGCCCAGCGAAACGAACAGGGCGTCGCTGATGGGGTTTCTCAATTGCATTGCTAAAATTTATTTCTAACCCATAAATATGCCTAGCTCCGGATTTGCCCGTGTTTAGCATCGGAATCATGAGGTTTAGGAACCATATATTCCCCCGGCATATACGAATATCCATGAGAGGGGTTGGTTGCCCGGTTATCACTGGTTTTGTACACGTGGATGTGCAACTCATCAACTTTCGAGAATTGTTGAGCAGGAGGGGATGGTCTCATGCTGTCGACATGATAACGTCAAGGCATTTAATGAGGGGATGAGTGAGCAAACTTTTTCTTGTTTGCCACAACAAGAAAGCAAATGATAATTCATTGGCATCTACTGGCAGTTTCTTTTTCTGTAAAAAAATGAAAAGGAGATACTAAACACAAAGAGAATAGGCAAAAATAAAGGAAACTTTTTTTAGAACAGGCATGCACTAGTAGAAGAGAAGGTCGGTAATGTGGCAAGTGGTAAGCACTGGTACAGCGTGTAGTGAAATATCCGATCCCCAGGGGATTGAGGAGGCAGCCAGGCAGGGATAGGGACGGATGACAAGGCAACAACTGATTGGACGTACAATAAATTAAATCAAATAAAATCGAATCAAAGATTCATTGAAGAGAGGCAAAGCCCCAATTCCATCTCTGATTGATTTCTTTCTCCCATTCCGGACTCGTGCAATCCTGGTTTCTGCGGGCGGGGAATTCCATAACATCCTCCCCTGCCCCGCCACTCCAAATTGGCTGCAGATTACTCGTCTCATGGCAGCCGACGTCTCCATCCCCACGCAGCCGCCTCTCGATCCCTCTCGACCACCCGCTAATTCCTAGCCCCTTTCCTCTTGCACCTGACGACTCCTCTTCCTCCTCCTCGTCTCACTCTCCTGCTGCCGCCGTGCCGGAGGAATCAAATCGAATCCCGAAAGGTGCGCCCTTTTCTCTTTCTAGATTAGCTGCAATATGCAAAGATTCAACTTTTACTGCTTAATTTGGTGGAGATGCCGTCGTTACCCGATTTCATGTGGGATTCTTCTGCGGAATTTCGGGTAGGAGTCATGTCTTGCCGCATTTAGAGGGGTTATTGACGATTTCGTGCTCAAAATGCCATCTTCTATGCTCCTTTTGTGTTCGACTGGTGCTCACTGAGCTGTGGGATGGATATTCTAGTTCCGTTCATCGTACCCTTAGACCACAGGTGGATTCCGGGTAGATTTTAGAACCATTTATGTGGAAAAGAAACCTCTCCTGTTTTCCAAAACCATGTCGAAAACAAAGGAATCCGTTTGACCACTGCTTCTGTTATTCTAGGTTATTTCTCCATCATGTACTCTATCAGGGTGATACAAGTGTGGGCATTGTTTGCATTGCTGTGAATTAACTCCACTCCTGGTTTTTAATTTAGGTTACTTAACTGTAGTATTATGATTGCAGGTGGTGTAGTTGACCGGTGCTCGGCATTAGCGCCTTCCACAGGCACAGGTTTGCAGCTTTGGGATGCCGCATCTGTGTGAGCTCCTCTGTTCTATTGCTGGGCCAAAGGAACGAAGTTATGTCAAGATGACATGTCCAAGAGGATGGAGATCATTTCCCCTTTGTTTCTTTCTGGTGATTTGCCTCATGGTTCAGCTGGGAGCTTGCAATGTTGTACTAATGGCGAACAACACAACCTTGTCATTCGATGATGTCGAGGCAACCTTTAGTGAGTGCTACATATCATTACCCTATGTCCAACGGATCAATTAGCATCTGGTATTCGAATGACAACATAAGTAAAGCTTTTTGCTTGTTCATTTAGGGGCACTTCATCAAATTATGATTATGATGAATTCTTTCTGTAGTTGTTGTTATATTTTGTTTTCCTATGTTTTATTTGGTTAGTGAATAGATGGGCTGATTGCTTGTTTTCTGTGGCCCTGGTCACCAAGTTAGATGGCCCTTCTAGTTTATCCTTACATACAATGCCACTTTGGTGCCTGGACAAAACTATCTGGTTAATGCAAGGCTTATTGACATTTCGGTCTTATTGCAGCTCCAGCAGTGAAAGGTTCAGGTGTAAATGGTGTACTATATGCTGCTGAACCTCTGGATGCATGCAGTCCATTGAGAACAAAAGCGGTTAAAGGCTCTGTCTCACCATTTGCGTTGGTTATACGAGGCGGTTGCCAATTCGACGACAAAGTTAGAAATGTACAGAAGGCTGGATTCAAGGCTGCTATAGTATATGATAATGAAGACAATGGCGTCCTTGTTTCAAGTACTGATCATACATCTTTTTCTTTGGCGTATCTTCATTTACATGTTATTAATTATTACTGCACACTACAGATGTTTAGGTATTTGAGTATTTCTAATTATAATCATAATGCTGCAAGTCGTTATACTGCTCTAAATTCTTAGATTAGTTTCATTGAATCTAAAAGCTAGAGAACTGAAGCAATCTTGTACTATGCTTGGTAAAGCTTAAACTATTTACACTAGTCGGTGAGTGCATATATTTGCAATATCAATTAACTAGGAGGTGTTGCAGTGGCTGGCAGCTCGTCTGGACTTCAAATATATGCGGTGTTCATCTCCAAGGCCTCTGGAGAGGCGCTTGCAGAAATATTCTGGTCAAACTGAAGCAGAGTTGTGGATAATACCAACATACGAGAACTCAGCTTGGTCAATTATGGCAATTTCGTTCATATCCCTGCTTGCTATGTCTGCTGTCCTAGCCACTTGCTTCTTTGTGAGGAGACACCAGATAAGACGGGACAGGGCTCGAATCCCCCAAGCTCGAGAGTTCCATGGAATGAGCAGTCAATTAGTCAAAGCAATGCCAAGTCTCATCTTCACAAAAGTTCAAGAAGACAATTGTACATCATCAACATGTGCCATTTGCCTGGAAGACTATACTATTGGAGAAAAGCTAAGAGTGCTACCCTGTCGACACAGTATGTTCCTCTCACATTTATATATCCAATCTGTCTCTGCATTGTTTACTATTCTTTTCTATGTATCACAGATGTGAATGCAGAGTAGTGCTAATAGAACGTTAGTAAAAGAATGGTGTGTATGGAAAAAATCTTTCATCAAAATAGTCCCATATAGTTCATATGGGATTGAGCTAGATTGAGTACAATCTTTCTACATTTCACATGCATTTTGGCACCTTCTTTCAATATGTATATGTGCTCCCTGATTCCATATGTGCATAGTATATGGAATTTTTAGATGCAAAGTCAGTTCCCCTATGCAACTTATATCAATGATTAGTGGTGCTTGCATCTGAAACCCGGCCATAATTGTTGCTGCATCTTTCCTGACCCTTGTTCTACCTCAAGCTTTATTCTTAACTAGTTCCCTGAGGCTTTGTTGTTTCACTTTGCAGAGTTCCATGCAGCTTGTGTAGACCTGTGGCTTACCTCTTGGCGAACATTCTGCCCTGTATGCAAGCGGGACTGCAAATGCTGGAACATCAAACCCCCCTCTATCAGAGTCGACCCCTTTACTTTCTTCTGCTATTCGCTTACCTGCTGAATCAACTGCTTTGGCTTCCTTCCGGTCTACAGTGGCAGCGTCTCCCCCAAGGCCAATCAGCCGGCATCCTTCATCACAGTCCATATCTCGCAATTACTCCATTTCAGGTTCCGGTATCCCACGCACCCCTAACCCCCGTAGGTCTTATGCAAATTCACCTCCCATCTGCAGAAGTGGAAGCAATGCAGACCTTGCAAATATGTCATCCCCATGGTCTCGCACATCGCATCTTGCATCTGCGCACTCGTTGTGTGGGGGCCATTTGTCTCCACCTATCAACATCAGGTATACTTCACCACACGTCTCCTGTTCTGGCTATGGATCTCCCAGTCAGTATATAGTTTCGTCACACGTGTCCCATGGATCTCCAAGATATTACCCTGGATCTTCAGGGCAGCAGCACCCTTACCTGCGGCACTGCACGTTGTCAGGCCCGAGCCTGTTCACCATGGTGCCCCAATCACCGCAACAGTCCCAGCTGCAGCACGGTGGCGATTCGGAGACAAGTTTATCAGCTGCAGTATCGACTCAGTCATTCCGTCAGCTGTACCTACAGCATTGTCCTGATTCTGACACGTCATCTCAGTCACTACCAGGGTGCTGATTTCTGCTTCGTAACTCACCATTTTAACAGCAATGGTGGCTCTTGTAAGGTCCCTTGAGAAACCCTATCTGGTGCCCAACTTACACGTTAATGTGAGCTCGTCGATGGGGCACAATAATGGTTGAAAATCTGTTACACCCAACTGCTTGTAAGAAGAGAAAATCGACAGTCTCAAAATGTGAGCAGTTTACATGCCGAGACTTGAAGAAGCAGACGGCTGGCTATGAGTGCACGAAGTGGGAGTACTAGTTTTGGCTTGGCCTGCTTTGAGGCATGTATGTAGTTAATGATAGATTCCTAGCGCTCGTGAGTTGTTTTGTTTGTTGCTGCATCTTGAAGAGGCAAATGTCAGCTCCTTTTCCGGTTTCATGAGTGTTGTTTAGCGAGTATTGATGCAGGTTAGTGGGAACCTTAAATGTAGTCTTATCTCTTGAGGTTTAAGCTTGTAACATCTCTTTATTTAAAAATAATAATTCTTGAATTAGTTCATAAGCGCTTTGAAATATGAATAGTTAAATAAGGTACTTAGTGTTCTCCCTTTCTGTAGCAGCTCACTTGTGAACATCAAGCGGGGCCCATACTTGATCAGTTGCTTGGCCATCCATAGAACTGAACTGATATTGTCATTAGGCGCCTTTGTTGTTAATTGTTGTACAGAGCAAACTGTGAACGCTGCCAGTTCCTGAAAGAAACATAGGTTTCCTGTATCATGGCCTGTTTGGGCTGACGGGACAATCTGGTAGCAGCCATGTGTCGTTGATTCTGAAATGCTCAGTGGTGAATACTCCATTTCCAGGTTCCAAGATCATGCTAGTAGCAGATAATAAGACACAGTGGGTTCAAACTGCATTCCTCAATTCCCCGGATGTTGATCGACGTTCACTCTAAAGCCGGATTGGCCCCAGAAGGCGAGGAGAAGAGGCTGCAGGCGAGCCACATAGAACTTCCAAGAGAGTGAATCAGATGAGATAACTTCCAAGAGGGAGTGATTCAAGGAACAAGAGTGGCGCTGCTAAGGTGAGTAAAAGGCTGTATTATTCTTTTTTGCTTGAACACATCCTGACACAGACTCACAACACAATAGAACAGCAGGAACTGATGACACAGCATTGCTGCCATGTAAACGGCAGCCAGACAGCAAATGTCCAGCTGAACATGCATATAGATGATGACAATAGGTGTACATACCCTGTACAATTGCTCTCTCTTCTTCTCTTTGTGGACGTCACTTCCTTTCTCTTCGAATGCAACTTAAAAGAAGAACAATTCGAATCAAAGAAAAATCATCCCAAAGTTTAGTCTAAACCACTTCACTGCACCTCACCTCCTCTCTCAAGATCAGTTCACTAGCTACCAACCAGATTCCCACTTGACCTGCTACTCCCTCTGCTTGAGATCGACGACGACGACGCTAACGTTATCCCAGGTGGTCCTGCCGAGCGCGAGCCTGACCAGGAGCGACGCCGCCCTGGAGCACCGTGCCTCCGCCTCCGGCCCGGCTGCGGCTGCCGGCGGCGCGTCGTCGACGGGAGCCGGGTTCCCGTCTTCCAGGCACTGCCGCGCGACGGAGCAGGCGATCTCGTTGGGGATCACGTCCCACATCCCGTCGCTCGCCAGGATCAGGCACTGGTCCTCGGGCGTCCGCTCCGTCACGGTGATCTCTGGCTCAGCGATCACTTCAGGACGCAGCATCCTGTCCCCTGCACCAACAGACCCTACCATTTAGTAGCCGATCATCAAAGGTACTGCAGAATCACTGTCATGTGCTCAGGACCCCTATCCTACGTGCTGGATATTGTTGAACCTCCTATCCCAACCTGTGACTTGCTTACAGAGGCCTACCCACTTCTTTTCTATGTTGGGTTAGCATCAGAGGAATCTGAAGATAAGTGGCACTTCCACGGTCGACGAATTGGGGATGAACTCGTGGCTCTAGCGTCCGTTCCATGTTTCCCCCTTTGTCACGTACTCAACAGACACAAAGTAGTAACATGTTGTTCCTGAGCTCATCAAAAGCTAAAGTCTATATATAATCTGTTTGTGGTCAACATTGTTTGAGCCAATGAAAATATTAGTGGACTTCCAGCAGTCTTCCATTAAAAAAAGAATACTGATAAGTAGGTGGCGTGCAAAACTACCATGTATGTTACAAAAGCAACAAAATATCTTAATTTCCTAGAACAAAAGGCATGGGGATTGTCATACTCTCACCTCACTGCCAACCTGAAACTTACAGTACAAGCCATACTTTTTAGTAGTATGGAGCTTAAAGGAATAGCTTTAGTAGAGACTTTATTATGTTTGCTAGTTTGATTCCACAACATTCGGCAGTTCTTAACTGGTGGAGCGATGTCAAGATGCAGAGGAATAGTTTCTTGTTTCGTCTCTTTAAATATGCAAAGCGAAGAAGGGAATGAATTGCCCCTTTTCAGATATAGTAATTCCCTTCAAACCTTAGTCCACAAAATTGACATGTGCTCAAATTGGAGGGACAAATAAAACAGTACCAAATTGAAACCCAACACCTAAAAGTCAAGCGACACACATATATCCATGGAAAATTTCTATAATATCCATCTGCAGGAAAATTGCCCCAAACAAATCAACAGCTCCACGAACAATAAAATTCAGTTAGCTAGAAGATAATGCTCATCCAAATTAAAGTGACATCGACCTCGAATCAATCAAAATGCGAGAAACCAAACACGTGCCCACCGCGGTGTCTCTGTCTTCTTTAAATGAGGAACACTAGTCGGATTCAGATGGAACAACGACTCACACAAACGGTCCTAGCATTTGCAAACATTATTCCAGTCTAAGCAACTCTAGTTCCCGATTTCAAGGACGAACTAGTGTATGCTCAAGGAACTAGCATAACCATAGGACTGATATGATGCTGACAACATTGCTGAGTGGATTCTCACCACTTGAATGCTGCCCCCGGGCAGGGCAAGCATGGCTCCTATGCCCAGGCGACATTCAATCATGTCAATGAGCACTACTGCAAGGAGAAGGAGCCGCAGCACGCACAGCCACGGGGTGTGCACAACCAGTCAACCACCACAGAGCCATGGGGATGGGGTCATCATCAGTCGAAGCAGCATATGGGACAACCTTAACGTGCAAAGGCATTTTTATTCAGTCCATTAGTGTGAAATCCGAAAGGTAAATGACAAAGCGATGCAATGGTAAAAAGTTGCCAAAGCTTCACAGCACCCTTAGGTAAGTTAGCTAGGTATCCGAGATGAATCAAGCATAACAGATGGAGAGAAACCATCTGAAACGCAGAAATGTACAGAAGTGACGGTTGGATCGGACACGGAGCTCTGGCCTAGCAAGTAGCAAGACGTGGAAATAAAGCATATATGCTTAAAATCGGAGATACACACTACCAGAAAATCACAGAACCGCGCGCACCAAATAAAGTGAAGCAACATTTGTATGCACATGGAAAGCTTATACAAATTAAGCTCCATCACATTCGCAGCTAGGAAAATCAAATCGATTGATGGAGTAGCTAATAACATATGCTGCAGGAACTAGCTAGGTGATTGTAAACGTGGAGGCAGGCATACCATACCTAGCGCGCGCGACATGGCCAGGATCCCACGCACGCGGTGGCCGTTGATGTAGAGCACCCGGCCGCCCGCCGCCTCGATCCGCGCCAGCTCGTCCGGCCGGTCTGGCTGCGAGAATCCATTGCATTTATATATATTAGCAGTTGATCAAGACAGATATATGCTGTTTAGCAGCAGCTAGCATGACGTATGTACGACAGGCAAGTTTGTTTAACAGCAATAGCAATAGCAGCTTTGGTAGCTAGTTTATATATGCTGACCACTCACCCATCATCAGAATTCAGAAAAGAGATACAGTACCTTGTGGTCGTCGGAGAGCGGGACGGGCGGCGCTCCGGCGGGTCCCGGCAGAGCACGGCGCGGGAGTCGCCGCAGTTGGCGACGACGATGCGGCCGCGGACGAGGACGGCCACCACGGCGGTGGAGCCGACGATGCCGGAGTTGCGGAGAGCTCGCACCGGCACGGCGGGGTCGCGATGCGGCCGCACGCGCACGCCGCCGACGCCAGCGCGTCCACGCGGCGGAACGCCCTCTCCAGCGCCGCGCGCCACGCACGCTCCTCCTCTTCCTCCTGCTGTTCGGCGGCTGCTGCTTCCTCATGCTGCTGCCGGTTGATCAGGGCCGCTCCCTCGGCTGCGAGCTCCTCGGCCAGGAACTCGTGCATCCGCTCCCGGCACAGCGTTGACACCTGCATGCATGCATGCGTTTTTGTTTCTCGTCAGAAACGTGTATTTTATTTAGTCGTAGGAACAACTACAAAGGAATGTCCATATCAATTCGGGCGGAGCGAAGGCGCTAGAATGTAATACACTTCTTTTCTTTGCTTTTCGGTTTCATTCATTAATTCATTCTTGTAATACTTGTGATCGAGTGGTTAAATGGATAAAAAGCTAGCCAGACGAGCAAATAAAGGTAACAGGAATCAGTTGGCCGTGTTGTACGCACATGTGATCCGCCGTGGCCGTCGAAGACGCCGAACAAGTGCATCGGCGAGCCGTCCACCGGCCAGCTGCAGAAGCCCGGCCGGAGCGACACCGCGTCCTCCATCTCCCGCGAACGCCCCGCCACAGACAGCCAACCGAACGCCGGAGCCGGAGGCTGCTGTTGCGTCGTCGCCGTCGTCACCGCCGCACCTGCAGCTGCAGCCACTCTCTCCTCCTCCGCCCGGACGCGCTTCTCCTCGCTCGGCCCGGGCGGCGCGAGGCGGCGCCGCCTTCGCAGCCGGCATGCCGGGGTGGATGAGGACGACGAAGATGTCCGGTTCCCGTCGCCGCCGGGCATGTTGACGCCGGCGCTAGCCATCAGCACCTTTCACCTGCTGCTTTATTGGCTCCCCAACGCCGGCGCCACCACCCAACGCCGGCGCCACCACCCAACGCCGGCGCCGCCACCTTGGCTGGCTGTCTTGTCTTGGTTGGATTGGAACGAAGAAGAATGGAGTTCCCAACCAAGGGATCCAAGGGATGATGAAAACGAACAAGGACAATAATTTAGCTGCTGCTCTGACAGGACAGACGGCGGAATCTGCCGCCGTCGCCGCCACGTGTCCCCCGGGCGAGAGCCACGGGCACCCTGCGAACCTTCTGGACGGGCGACACCTCACCCCCTGCCCCCACGGGCCCACCGCGGACGGTCAACGTCGCGACCCAAGACTGCTGCTGTGTGGGGCCAGGCCCCGGCGCGAGTCAAAGACGCCACGTCGGCTCCGTACCGTGTGGTCGGATCCGTTGGGAATCGGAGGGGACAGTGGCCGGCCGGCGGCGACGGAACACGTCCTCCTCCTCCGGCAGATACATTCCCCGTCGACGAGGAAGCACAACGGTTTGAGACGGAAAGCCAGCAACAAATGGATTGGCCCCCCTCGCTGCTGGGCCTTTGCACAAAGTGGCCCACTAGAACAAAAACAAAATGACCAGATAAATGTTGAAGCTTGCCGGATGTTTCGGTAGGATCTCATTCAGATTTTTAAATTTCAGATAAAATTGGGCATATTTTAAAACTTTTACTTAGCACTGGTCGCAACTTTAGTGAATAATCATGGTCAATGATAATCGTTTGGATGAGGGTCATTTTGCTTCGCAGAAGAAATCCTTTGTTTGTAAAGCGGAATGTCCTCGTTCCAGATGGCGAGCTCGGCGCGTCCCGCCTCGGTGACGCGGGCTCTGAATTCCCATGGTGTTCTACCTCATGCAGACCTCCCCGTCGGCGGAGACGGCGACCATGCCGACGGTGTCCGGCGGCGCTGCGCCGACGACGTGGTCGACGGCTTCCTGCAGCGGCAGGCCGCGGTGGTCCATGACGGCGGCGACCTCCCGCGCCATGTTCTGGCGGATGATGGCCTCGCCGACGCCCGTGGTGGACACGGCGCAGCGCGCGTCGGCGTAGGTGCCGGCGCCGATGATGGGCGTGTCGCTGATCCGGCCGGATATCTTGTTGGAGTGCCCGCCGGTGGAGGTCGCCGACGCGAGGTTCCCGGCGGCGTCGACGGCGCCGCACCCCATGGTGAACGCGGATCTTCTCAAAGCCCCGTTAGCTACCCTCTCTTTCCGAGCCTCACCGCCAGGTGGGCCCCTCACCCCCGCCGTCGGCACCACCTCCGGCTCCGGCGGCCTCGGCCGCCTCCGTCGCCGCCCACGCTAACGAGCCGTCCCGCAGCGCCCCCCACGCCCGCCGGCCCAACCGCCGTCCCCCACCGCCCGGACGGCAGCGCCCTCGCCGCCTGGCCCTCCACCGACCGCCCGCCGCCTCCGCCGGGCCGGCCGCCGCCCCCGCCAGGCCGGCCGCCGCCTCCGGACCCCTTCTAGATCCGCCGGAGTTGCAGCCCCCCAAACCCGGAAATAAATTGGGTGCGCACGGTGCGCACCGTGGCCACCGTGCGCACCCCTGCCACTCTGTGTCTCTGTGACGTGGGCCTGAGCGAGGGAGAAATGAAATGCACTTGTTTTTTTGATAGTGATTTCTCCTCCAATACTAATGGGGACTACTCAGACCCACGTCGCAGAGACACAGTGACGGGGTGCACACGGTGGCCGCGGTGCGCACCGTGCGCACCCAATTATTTTCTCCAAACCCTGAACCCTAACAACGCTGGGCGGCGGCGGCGCCGCCGGGTCCACCTAGCGGCGACGACGCTGAAATTAGGGGGTAGCTCACAGCGAACTGAGCACATCATTTACCACGGTGCCCGTCCGGCTGCTGGTGTTCCTCGTCGTGGCAGAGGCCGCCTTTTCCTACCTGAGCCTCTCGATGTTGGCCTCCGTGATGAAGTATGCCGGGTCGTCCTGGGTCTCGACGCCCTGGTCCCGGGCGAAGGCCTCGGCGCCATGGAAGGCGAGGTAGATGTGGGGCGTGTGCTCCATGACGCGCCTGGCGAGCGAGACGGGGTTCACGACGGTGGAGAGCCCCGCGACGGCGCTGCACCGGAGGGTGTGTCCCTCCATGACGGACGCCTCCCTCTCGACGGTGCCGTCGGCGGTGAGCACGGAGCCCCTGCCGGCGTTGAAGTGCGAGCAGTCCTCCAGCTCCCGCACCACGAGCTCCGCGACGTCCATGGCCGGTCGGCCGGCGCGCAGGGCGGCGGCGCCGAGGTGGAGGCAGCGCCGGAGCGTCGCTAGGCGGGCCTCCCTAAGGTCGGGTGGGAGCGACCGCGGGATGTTGCCGGCGCCACCGCCAGCGCCCACCCACCCATCGATGGATCGATCGGATACGCAGGATGCTCACCTTGTTGGTCTAGTGAGTCCATGATTATATAATCCCCGTGTTATTAGCGCCTGGGATACTTAATTCAACGCAATGATTCTCAGCATACAGAAAGAACGGTCACCCACGTTGCGCCCACGAGTGGCTGGTTTCAAATTTCAAATACGTAACACCCTGTCGATAGATGATCCTTCAATTCAAACTAAAACTCGCTCGATCATTTGAAAATTAATCAAAGCATGGTAGCTACTTCAAGAAATTCGAAATGTACGTCCGCAGCCCCACTGCACATGTCGAGCGGTTGCAAGTGTTGAGCTATTATATTTTCTGCATGCTCTAAGAGCAACTCCAGTGAAGGCTCTAAATTTGAGTTCCTATTTATATTTAGAGCCTCTATTTAAGTAGAAATAGAGGGCCTCCACTTTTAGTGGCTAAGAGCAACTTCAGTGAAGCCTCTAAATTTGAGCCACTATTTGGTGGAAATAGAGGGCCTCCAGTTCTAGGAGCCTAAACAAAAAATTAAAGGCCTCCACAAAATAGTAGCTCATTTAGGGGTTCCGATGGAGCTGGAGTTGTTTTTTCCACTGGGAGACTAAAACAAGGGATAGAGGGCCATTTAGAGGCCCGACTGAAGATGCTCTAAAGCGACATCGTTTCCATATAGCTCATTCCCCAATCGCCACTGAAACTTTTGTTCCTTTTATTACTGTTTTGGATTCTCTTAGAAGCAACTCTTGCAAAATCTTTTTTTTTCACTTTTCAGCCATATAAAACAATGATGTAAAAACTTGCTCTAGTAGATTAATTTTTTTCATTTCTCCTTTTTTTCCCTCCGCCTCCTTTCTTTTCTCAATCTCCTTCTCTCCTTTTCCTTCTCCCTTCCCTCCTTTTTTCCCCCTCCGTCTCCTTTCTTTTTCAATCTCCTTCTTCATTTCCTCCTCTTTCTAGATGCAGGATCCAAGGGTTGGGCGCACATCGTGGGCGTGGCCGCTCGATCCCTCAGCCCTACGTGCTTGTCTCGTGGGCGCCGCCGGTGACCCCTGCCTCGGCCGCTGTCCGGACGCCAGCATCGGCTGGCCACGCGCGCACGTGTTGCCTGCCCCGGCCGCCGTCCGAACGCCAGCGCCTTCGACCACCCGGCCATGCCGTTCACCTGCTGGGACATAGCTTGTGCTCCCTGTCGCACCGCACGTGCGCCGCCTGGCCCGCTATCTGTGCCTCACTACTCGTGTTGTCGTCCTTCTTGCCGCGGTCGTCGGGGCGCCCTGCGCCCCGTCCGCGGCGAACCGGCCGGCCCTGCCCCTCGCGCCGTTGTGCCCTGTCCGCTTGCCGCAGAATAGAGATGAGGAAACGAGGATGAAGCTGTGTCACTTGTAGGTGGGGCCACGCGGGGCCCGCGTGTCAAGGAAGGAAAGGGAGAAAGGGGTCTGATTTTGTCCCTTCTCCCTAATACACTTAAACTGTAAAGGTGAATTCCTCTAATTCGTCTGTATGATGAAAAAAGAGAAAGCTCTATGATGAAAAAAGAAAAAGGGAAAAATCAATCTGCTAAGAATATTTTATCTTTGTCTTCCCTTTAATTTCTCCGCGTTGCTACCTCACCTTCTAGTTAAGAGTCCTAATTTTCAGTTAAGCTTTTTACTCGATCTCAGAGTTGTTTTACCCGGTGGATGATGCAACGAAATATGTTAGGGGAGACTTATTTTCTTGATCTTCCACCTCTACCTCTAGACTCTTTTCAAGCTTTAATAACTATAAATTTGTAGAAACGACTTAGAAAGACCTTCATAGTAGTTGTTTTACTCGGTGGCTGATGCAGGAAATTTTTTTAGATGATGGATTATCCGGCCTCCGCAACTCTGAAAGAGTGCTTGTAGCCTTAAAAACGAGTTTACAAGCAGTAGCTTAGACTGCCCTTTTGTCTGACCAGACACAAAATGAAACTCCATTACAAACAAAGCAAATAACTTTAAAATGCTATGCTTGAATTCTATTTCTCATCGTCCACCCAAACTTCTTGAAGATCGCCATTATGGTGACCTCCAGCTTGTGGCAATTGAGCTTTAGGACTGTTCTCTCTTCTTCTTTAGCGAGCATCGTCCAACTTCTTGTCCAAAAAGTCCCCCTGAAGATCACCTGCAAAAAGGAGTTAGGATTTGCTTTTTTGAACACAACATCATTTCGGCTTAACCAAACAGTCCAGCAAAGAGCAGCCACTCCTATAAGAAGTTGTTTTCTACTCTTCCTAGTCCAACCATTTAGCCAAGCACCAAACAGATCGTTTGCACTTGATGGTTTCCGAATTCCAAAAGCAACAGATACAGTATTCCAAACACTATTTGCCATATGACATCCAAAAAGAGGGGTTGTATAGTTTCTTCATGATTACAGAAAGAACATTTCGTGCTTCCCTTCCATTTTCTTCTAACTAGGTTATCTTTGGTTAAAATAACCCCCTCTTTAAATACCAAAAAAGATTTTAATTTAACTTTTTAAAACACCTCATTGTGTTGAATCCCCCCTTCTTTCATTATTTCTACGTACATTGACCATACTGAGTAGTCTCCCTTATTGCTAGCTTTCCACCTAAAAATGTCATTTTGCTCATTCAACTTGGCATCCATCACCTTCTTTACTAGCTGCAGCCACATCTCTAACCTACTACCCGTCAGAGCCCTTCTAAAGGAGACATTGAGAGGTATTGTGTCTAGCACATTTGCAACTGTGACATTCCTCCTTCTTGCAATGTTATACAAGGAGGGATATGTGTTCATCAATGGCTCTCCTCCTACCCATTCGTCCTCCCAAAATCTAGTTTGCTTCCCACTATCGACTATGAAGCAACCTTTGACAATAAACTCTTCTTTAATCTCCATCAAGCCCGCCCAAAATTGAGTCTCCGGGCTTCTTTGTTACTTGTGTTAAAGACTTGGTATTTAAGTATTTTCTCCTTAGAAGGTTTTGCCACGTGCCATCCTCATTTAATAGCCTGAACAACCATTTAGACAATAAACTTCTATTTTGTGCTTCAAGGTTAAGAATACCCAGCCCCCTAAGCTTTTAGGTTGACACAAAATACTCCACTTTGATAGTCTATATTTCTTTTGTGCTCATCACATTGCCAAAAAAACCTAAATCTATAATAATCTAATCGCACCTTTAGGCATTTTAAAGAAAGACATCATAAACATAGGTAGACTGGAAAGCACTGAATTTATTAAAACTAGCCTTCTACCAACTGACATGAGCTTGCCCTTCCAACTACTCAATTTCTTCTGAAATATCTCTTCCACCTCTCTCCAATCCTTATTACTAACTTTATATGTGTTCATAGGTATACCCAAGTATTTAAAGGGGAGGGACCCTTCTTTGCAACCAAAGATCTGTACAAAGTCCTCCACACTATCCTTAGCTTCCCCAAAGCTAAACAACTCACACTTATGAAAATTAATTATCAGGCCAGAAATCTTTTCAAAAGTACTTAGTACCAGTTTCAGGTTCTTGGCTTGCTCTAAATCATTTTCCATGAAAAGAATGGTATCATCTGCGTATTGGAGAATTGATAGTCCTCCATCTACCAAATGTGGGACTAGTCCCTTGAATTGGTTATTTTCTCTGGCTCTTGAGATGAGGATTGCCAGCATATCTGCAACTATATTAAATAGTAGCGGAGATAGAGGATCCCCTTGTCTTTACCCTTTTCTTGTTTGGAAAAAATGCCCGGCATCATCATCTACTTTAACACCCACAGACCCCTTGCTAACAATATTTTCTATCCATTTACACCACATGGGGGAGAAACCTTTCATTCGAAGGGCCTGTTGTACAAAAGTCCAACTAACTTTATCGTAGGCTTTTTCGAAATCAAGTTTAAGAATAATGCCGCTTTGTTTTTTCCTTTTCAGCTCATGTATTGTTTCATGTAAAATGACCACTCCTTCCATAATATATCTTCCTGGCAGAAAAGCTGTTTGTATTGGTTTGATTGTTCTATTTGCTACTGCCGTGAATCTATTTGCCAAAACCTTAGTAAGGATCTTAAAGCTCACATTTAACATGCAAATCGGTCCATATTGTTGGACCATCTTACCCTATTTTAGTTTCGTATCAAAGTTATGATCCCAAAATTTAAACTAAACAAAGGTAGTTGTCCTTTATGGAAGTCTACAAACATGGCTATTAGGTCATCCATAATGAGACTTAGAAGACTTGATAAAACTCTATTGGGAAGCCATCAGGCACCGGAGCTTTGTTATGCTTCGTTCTGAAGATGGCCTCTCTTACTTCTTTCTCAGTAAAGGATTCAGTTAGGATCTCATTTTCTAGCTGAGACACCTGAGGGATATCCTCGGTCATTGCTTCGTTCATGGAGAAGTTGCCCCCCTTTTGGGGTCCGAATAGACACCTATAATAATTTGTTATGTATTTCTTTAGATTTTTTTCTCCCTCAATTATTCCCTTCTCCTGTTCAATCCGAAAAATTCAAGTTTTTCTTCGCTGGTCATTAGCTACCATCTGAAAGTATTTTGTGTTTCTGTCCCCATTTAAGAACTTAGTTGTCTTAGCTCGTTGAGCCCACTTTATTTCTTACTCTCTAAGAAGATCTTTGATGCTTTGTTTTAAATCAATTTCTATTTGGTCTAATGGACCCATCTCAGCTTTTGCTTTTATATCTAGCTCCTTAGCTTTCCTCATAAGCTCCTCTTTTTCCCTTTTATACGCCCCTTTCATATTTATGGCTCAACCCTTTAGAAATCCTTATCTTATTTTGCCAAACTTGTAAAGGCGAGGAGCCCCTCTTCTCTTTTTTCCAGACTCCCGACACTAGGTCGGAAAAATTCTCTTAGAAGCCACCCTAGTTCAAACTTGGACAGAGATTTCCCCCTAACAGGAGAGGAGTGTGGTCTGAGATTTCTCGGCTCAACGCATCCAGTCGCCAACGGGTAACTCTGCTCCCACTCTGTGCTAACTAGCACTCTATCAAGTTTTTCATATGTTGGTTTATCCAAAGAATTGGCCCATGTGTATTTACGTCCTGACGTCTCTATTTCCCTTAAGTCTAAGTATCTATAATAGCGTTGAACAAGAATGGCCACTTATCATCATACCTATCATTATTTTTCTCACTTGGATTTCTAATGATATTAAAATCTCCTCCAAGTAAAATAGGTAGACTTTCTTTGCTACATGCATGGACCAATTCTGTAAGAAAGACTTCCTTAAATTTCAGTTGCGCTGCCCCATAAACAGCCACCAAGATCCATTTAAAGTCATCTTTTTTATTTCTCACATTTCTCAGCTTGAATTTGACATAGAAGTCTCCTTCATCTATGCTACCTATATCTAGATTATCAAGGTTTATTCCAAAAAAATTATGCTACCTATATCTAAATTATCAAGGTTTATTCCCAAAAGAATTCCTCCTGACCCCACGTGGTTCAATCCAATGCCAAATGTAATCTTTCCCTGCGTAAAAATTATTAAGCATTGCATGGGAAAAGTCTTTCTTTCCAGTTTCTAATAGAGCAACAAAATCTAACCTTTACCCAACAAAATCTAACCTTTACCCTCAAGTCACTAAGACCTCTGCTATTCCAAAAAATTCCTTTCATTTATACACCCTTTTTATACTTTTATCTAAAGCTACTTTAGATGCCTTTTTCTTCATGCGTGTCTTTCCTTTCATTTATACACCTTTTTATACTTCTATCTAAAGCTACTTTAGAAGCCTTTTTCTTGCGTTTTTAGACACGCGACTTGTATTTTTTTCTTGATGCAGCCTTGTACTCACAACTCAGGTGAGGCTGATGCACGAAATATGTCAGGGGATACTTATTTTCTTCATTTTCTGCTTCTAGACTCTCTTTAAGCTTTAATAACTATAAATTTGTAGAAACGACTTCGAAAGAGCTTTATGGTACCAATTCCAACAACGGCAGAAAGAGTTGTAACCTTGGCCGATCTGATGCTAGATCCACCAAACCACTGGTTCGGCAGAGTAGACTTATAAAGAGCTTCATAGTTCAACACCCGGCTGCGGGCCTTATTTTTTTTTGTTCATACAGAAAAAAACATAGATCATCGTGCATGCTGCCTGCAACTGCAACATATACTATAGTTTCGACAAAATTAAAAGATACTAATAGTACTGCATCCGTAGCTGATTGATACGATGATTATTAGCATTATTATTGCAACTACTAATGCTTATTAGGCTCGGCGTCCTCCGGCGCGGCGGCGTGCGCGGCCATCCCCTGCCGCCCCTGCGCCGGCGCCGGACCTGCAGGGTTGACGTTGTCGTCGTTGGCCTGCGCCACGCCCCGGGCGCTGGCGGCCAGGTCCACGGGCTCCGACTCCGCGATGACCCTGCTCCCGTGGTCGCCTTCCTTCTGCTGCTGCTGCTGCTGCTGCTGCTGGTGGGCCGGAGCGAAGAGGTCGACGGGCTGCGAGTCAGCGATCTTGCCGGCCTCCAGCGGTGTGCCGTTGTGGAAGCCCGTCCGCAGCATCTCGTCGTCGCCGGCCACCTTCGCCTGCGCCCTGCCGTGCGCCATCCTACGCGAGCTCTTCTCCATGTCGGGAGTGTCTTCTCTTGCTACTGATTTTTTTTTATACTGCGATTTGCCTGATGTTGACGACGTACGGTACGATCGAGTGATATATTCTTGGCTTTGGCTATTTATAAGTGGGAGCGGTGAAGGCTCGCGTCGGGACACCTCACTGTCCTTGCCGTGGCGACGTGGCTCGCCACCGCACAGCCCTTTTGTTGTGCTGTGCAGCTGCCCTGCTTCCTCGTTGCATGCTATACAGTATGCTGCTGCTATATGTAGCAACTTTATTTATATCCAGAACTGTGTAGAGCAGGGTCTATATTTTTCTATTTCTAGCTCCCGCATTTTACCAGCTACTTGTTCGGTATAAGAAATCAATTGTGTCGTGTGTTACTCATATAAGAAAAGATCTAAGGAGATTTATTTTGGAGTACCGGTGGTAAAAACACCGGCCTATATGCATTGCAGTTAAGATTGAAATCGGTTCAAAATTAGTTTAACAACATCACGTCTAGCTAGTCTCACTTGCAAGAACTGAGCTGTGAGGCTCGATTGGCTTGAGGAGGCAATGTATAAGCAGTTGGCATGGGTTTAATTTTTAAAAGCAGACTTGTATGTCTCATCTAGACTTACTCCTGGCCCTTTAATGACTTTTCCTCTCGCACTTAGTGACACAATGGGACTATGACGTGTTAGTCATTTGCGAAGCCTGTGTTGGTTTTGTCCATATCTATAGGGATGTGATCTTCATTGTTGTGTGCAATATAATCGTATGTTTAATTGTGTGTGTAGGCTGTGGATGAGGGGTGTAAATGTATAGGGGTAGTGTGTGTATGTATATGATTGATAAGATACGCCGCCATGCCAAGTAGAATGAGTAAATAAAAAAAGACTCGCTTGCGGTGGTGGGGTAGCCCATTCACCAACACTTTGTTTTAGCACTCGTGGGAACCTCACAAGCATAACTCATGGAAAACACTGTTACCTGGATATAACCAGTGTAAATAAGAGATTCAAAATTCTTAGCTATAAAGCGTACACGACAACTAGAGTTCTCATGTTCATGTTAGGAGCAGATCGAGGGAGGGTGAAGAGAGATTGGAAATAAATCTAAGTACAGCAGTTTTAAGGTAGAAGATAGGCCCTGCTTTTATTGAAGCCATATAAGAGAGTCAAAATTCGCACCATAAAAGCCAACAATCCGAAGAGTTTTAGGCCAGTATCAATTGCGGGTTTCATGAAGGTTGATGGACATTAATTTCTATAGAACTTCACTGGCACGTACCATTACTCACTTTCCAGTCTTGATAACTATGCACTGAGACTGCTTTAGCTGGTGGTAGTAATAATTTTTTAACGGAAAATAAAAATGGGATTGCCACATATATATAGTTTAATGATGAACTAAATCTCAGCAGCCCACGTTCTCTCGAGTCTTACCACTAGGCCACAAATGTATATGATTTTATTACTTAGAGGGTGCTTGGATCCAAGGGACTAAAATTAGTCGGACTAAAATTAGTCTCTTTGAGAGGCTAAAGTTCCAAGCACCCCTGACTAAAGAGGGACTAAAACTAGTCTTGAGACTAAAATTCTTTAGTCAGGGGAACCCCTGCTAAAATGTGGATTAGTCCTCTCTCTCCTCATTTAACTCCCCTCATTTAAAACAGACCATCCCCTCCTATTCGCTGGCGCGTGTGGGAATGCGACCTGGGCCATAGAGGATTAGGGGAGAGGGAGGATAATAAATGCTCATTTAGTCTCTTTAGTATTTGGATCCAAGCATGGGTGAGGCTAGCAAGTTTTAGGCCTCCTCCAATGATGCCAACTCAGCTAGCTCATAAGTGTGCCACATCAGATTTTTGCCTATGTGGAAGAGAGAGGATGAAGAGCTATCTCTTGTTTAAGAGATAGTCTCATGCACACATCCCCATATCATGTGAGGGTAACATGTGGGGTTATCTAGACATAAGAGCTAGCATTTGACTCTTATTGTTGGGTGACCTATCTCTTAAGCTAGCTCTTAGATGTATGAGCTAGTAACCTTTGGAGGAGGCCTTAGTCCCACTACTTTTAGTCATGGGACTAAAACGAATCCAAGCACCCTCTTAGCTTGGAACAGATTAAGCTAAATGAGAGAAACCATGCATCATACATTAATTAATCTCGGTACTTGCAAAAACAAATAGCCGCTACGACATTATTGTTATGAAAGTCGAAATCCACGCATCATACATGGATGCACTCAACAAAGCGCTAATCGAATTGCAAACCAATTAAGCTAAATGAGAGAAACCATGCATCATCAGGCGGTGAGCTCCTCCTCCTTGTGCGTCTCGATGACGAGGTCAGAGGTGGGGTAGGCGGCGCAGGTGAGCACCCAGCCGGAGGAGATCTGGTCGTCGTCGAGGAAGCTCTGGTCGGACTGGTCGACGCTACCGGAGACGACCTTGCCGGCGCAGGAGGAGCAGGATCCGGCGCGGCACGAGTAGGGAAGGTCGATCCCCTCCTCCTCGGCCTGGTCGAGGATGTACACGTCGTCGGGCACCTGCAGCTCCACCTCGCCGTCAGGCGTGATGAGCTTCACGTTGTACGTCGCCTGCGCACGCAGCCTGGCGCCGCGGGGCACCTTGGCGGCGGCGGGCAGCGTGACGACGGCCGGCGCCGGCGGGACGCGAAGGGAGAAGAAGGCCGGCGCGCGGAGGCTGCTGAGCACGGTGGCCATTGCGTAGCAGGAGAGGTGGTGTGTGCTTGGAGCAGCTGCAGGTAGATATGATTGATGATAGCTTAGGAAGCTCGAAAGGGAGATGGAATGAAATGAAGGGATGCGGTGGGTGCAGCGTGGAGGCTTATCTTGTTTGGCGGTGGCGGGGACAACCAACAAGCTAGGCATCCGTGATGGAAGTTACTCAAAATGCAGCAGCTGGTCCACTTCAAAAATTCTGACCATGATTTTTACTATTGTACTGTGCGCTCAAATTAAAGGAATGCAAAACACAAACGTATGACAGAGAGAAAGTATTCGTTTTCAGAAAGTACCTAGATAAATAAAACAAAATGTGTGACATCAGCCGCCACTAGTGTTTTGTAAGAGGAGCCACTAAGTTGGTTGAGCCTGTAGTGGAAGCCACGAGCTCGACTACTTTCACTCCTTTCAATTATTGCATGTATATGCGGTTTGTATTATTCGTAACAACACAAGACATAAGCATTCCTCTATGATGCCATCAAGTTTTCAACCTCACTGTTGGTTTTGAAAGTGAGCTCTCAACCACACAATATTTAGAGACGAATGAAACAAGGAGTGACGATATGGTCGAGGCATAACTAGGGTTTCAACTCCACCAAAATGCAAACCCTTATAAAGGAGGTGTGACCATTCGTGCGCTGGGCTCCCGCCAACCGGCTCCGGTCTTCCACCCGCTTCCTGGAACAATGACTAAACAAGGAGTTGATTGTGTGGTTCCGAGAGCGGAACCCGAATGGCATAACTCCGAGAGCGAGAGTTCTGAGAGCGGAACCCGAATGGCGCAACTCCGAGAGCAAGAGTTCCGAGAGCAGAACCCAAATGGCGCAACTTCGAGAGAGAGTTCCTAGAGCGGAACTTGAAGGGCGCAACTCCGAGAGCAAGAGTGACGGTTGATATTTTTTGGATCCCCAACACTCACGATTCCCTTTACGAACAAATCAACCATTTGACTATATTCTGGGTGGATTATTGCCAGATTAGAAATCAGACACAGATAAATAAATTAATTTTTTAAAGCATGTATGTGTTTTTTTTTGCAGTTGTATAGGAGAAACAAATTATTGCCAAAGCTTTATATCACTAGTTATGAATTGTATTTTATTAAACTTTTAGGAACCACATGGGTTTGCTTCCATTTGTGCAAACCTTCCGATCCAAAAATCAAGTCAAGAAAAAGAAATATGACATTACATTACCAAAGTATGCTTTAAGGGGAAAAAGAAATGATAGAATCCAGCCAAAATATCCAACTAGTTACAACAAAGAAATTGTTCGTCAACTAATTTTTTATGATGCTGAACTAATGAAGCATAAGAATTTCCCTCATGCTTAGACTAGAAGTAAGGTTGGAACTCATTCTCCCTCATGCTTGGATTCCATGGAGCCAAGGGCACCCTAGCGTGGGGTCCCCTACCCCATGTTGTCCATGGAGCCCCCCAAAGCTCCCTCTAAAAATTTCAGGCATTCGAAAATAGGAGGAAGAAAATGAGAAGGAAGAAAAAGAAAAGGAGAGAAGAGAGGAAGAAGAAAGGAAGATAAGCCCTTAAAGAGAACTAGCTAGGCAACAAAGAGAAGCCAAGAAAAAAATAAACTAGGGGGTGTTCAGTTTCAGTGGAAAACTTTACGTGGAAAGTCACATCAATCGAAATATACTATTTGCGAGTAGTAAACGTAGAATGCTAATAAAACTAATTACAGATTTAGAATCAGACAAATCTAATTAGGGGGTAATCAATCAATAATTAGCGATGGTTACTGTAGCAATTACTTTGGCAAAACATGGATTAAATGGGCTCATTAGATTTGTCTTGCGAAATCTAGTCCATCCATATAATGGGTTAGTTTTTTCATCTACATTTAGTACTCCATTCATGTAAGAATCTTTTTGATGTGATGGGTGAAAAACTTTTCATGAGGGAACTAAACACGGCCTAAGCCTGCTAGGGTTAGACAACGTACCCCTGAGCATTTGCTAAGAAAAGATATGAGAAAATCTCCGAACTTTTGTCCTACCTTTACGTAGGAGTCCGTAACCCTCTATGAGCTGTAGGTTAGGCGTGCCGACGGTTACGAGATCCATTAGCACAAATCTAAAAATACTATCATTAGACGGAGGAACCGTCTCATTTGTCGTGCAACGCCCACCTGTTTCTTGACGACAACAGCTCATCCAATCCATTGGGATGAAACTTGGGCCTGTTTCACTAGTTGTGGCTAGTTTTGGTTGTTCCAGTAATATTTTGTGAAGAAAAAGAAGGTAGAACAAATCAGAACAAATCAGAAAATAGATAAGTTGGAAAGTTGCTTAGCAGCAGCAGCAGGCAGGACTAAGTGCCACCGTTGGGGATGGAAGGCAAAGTGGCCGGAAAGAAAATGCCAAAAGTCACTGCGCGGCACCCGTTCGTGAAGCTGTAAGACAGCGAGAGGCATGTGCCACGGTACGTACGTATGCTTCTCTCTCTAACTCACGCCGGTTGTATCCGTTAGCTACTCACCACAAATCTCCACCGCTGCAAATGTCTGTCTTGTAGCAAACATGCAACCATAAATGTCTGCTTGCAAAAATTAAGCAAATAGCCACTGCAAATATATAAACTGCCTGCGTGCATCATTTATTTACTCAGTACATAGTACTCCCTTTTTTTAGATAAGGTTATGCGTGTCTCCCTGGATCGATGACCTCGATCTCAATGCAAACCAATGCACAAAGTATATAGTAGTTATAATTAGGAGTCCACGAGCTCTTCCTCCTTGTGCGTCTCGATGACGAGGTCGGAGGTGGGGTAGGCGATGCATGTGAGCACCCACCCTTGGTCCATCTGCTCGTCGTCGAGGAAGCTGTTGTCGGACTGGTCGACGGTGCCGGAGACGACCTTGCCGGCGCAGGAAGAGCAGGCCCCCGCGCGGCACGAGTAGGGCAGGTCCATCCCTTGCTCCTCCGCACCGTCCAGGAGGTACATGTCGCCGGACACCTTCAGCTCCTTGGCGCCGTCCGGCGTCACGAACTTCACCTTGTACGTCGCCCGCGTACGCAGCCTGGCGCCGCGGTGCTTGCCGACGGTGGCCGGCGCCGGGGCCGGGGCGACGCGGAGGATGGTGGCCATTATATTGCTAGCAACTTAACAATGGATGGAGGCTGCTTGCAGTTGCAGCTGATGATATAACGGAGTCAGGGCACGTATATAGTACGTAGGGCTTAAATTCAGATGAGATGAGATGAAATCAAAGGCTGGGGTGGGTGCAACGTGTAGCTTTATCTTCTTAGCGGGGCCCAGGACGTCGTCCTTCCTTCGACCACGGCCACTCATCAAATTCCAAACGTGCTGAATTTGTAGAAAGCAACCGATATTTGATCCAATAAGTTCCTTGTATATAATAACCTACATTGCAGAATATATTGGTGTTTTATCAAAAGTTAGATCATTATGACTTCGCCATATTGCCAAACACATGATAATTGATGCAACCAAAATTTGTTTCCTAAGGTTATTGCTAAGTAACCACGTCTCTAACATATCTTTGACACCCGTTGGGAGTTGTAGACCAAATGAGATATGAACTTATTCACTAGATAAAGTTAGCATAGTGGCATCCAAAGAAAAGATGTTGTATAGTTGCATTTGAACTATAAAAACAACATGTTTGATCTTCATGTCAATTTCTTTTGATTAAGTTATATTTTGTGAGTATAACCCCTTTGCACATAAACCTTGTAAAATTTTTAATATATAGTGGGAGTTTCAATTTTCACATGACGTGATTACCAGTCACATGTGTAAGACTGATTGCAATCCTATACATGAAGTTGACAACGAAGGTTCCGTTATTATGTAAAAACTATACAAAAATTCCATTTTTATCATTTAATAGAACACGTTAGACTCTATCTATCAAATGGTCCCATGCTACCAACTCATCTGCAATCAAACATCTTCTAAACTCTATGTTTGGAGGGTGATAGAAAATAACCTCCGCAATAGTATCTTGTTTTCTATAGACAATGCTATATAAATTGGGATATTGCTTTTTTAAAGTGGTAGAACCTAGCCATTTATCCTCCCAAAATCTTATTTGAGTTCCACTTTGCAATTTAAAATAACCAAAGTTCATAAATTGCTCCTTATCAAAATTGGGAATCTCTAGGTTTTTTTTGCACTTGAGGAAATACTCTTATTATTAAGATATTTTCTCTTAAGTGATCTTTGTCATATCCATCAGAACCTAGTTAATCAAAACTAGCCTCCCTCAGTGCGATTACCTTTCCAGCTACTCAGTTTTTTCTCTAATGTATCTGGCAACTCTAGTGTATCTAGCATTCTGGTCAGAGATTTGAGATCACTATTGTACATGCATGGACCCTTGTTTTTTAAATACATAGCAATTTCCCACATATTTTCTTCTTTGGCATTAGTTTTCCCTTATACTATCATCTAATTGGTTGAGTGAAATGAAGCATTACAAGGAGAGTTATGGAAGATACTAGCTATATTTCAACTGCATGAAAAATGTCATTTTCCACTCAATAGCCTCAACCGTCATGTTATTAGGATTCATCAATTGCCTTCTATTAATTTTCCTCCTCCCGTCTGTGCTTCATCTTCCTCAATCTTCCCTGATCATGATTTGTCGCATGGCACAGCGGTTCCCATGTTACCTGAACCTCCCATGTGTCATCCTCTACCAATGGCTCAAACAGATAGCATCCCTGCAGCTGTAGTGATCACCTTCTACTTGCTATCACACACGCAGTCACGCAGCCTTGTTCACTTGGCTTATCAGCCCAGCCCAGCAGATTTAGCTCCCTCACATAATACTATTGAATCAGATAAGACCAGCCAAAATCAACAGACTTTTCAACCCAGCCAAAGCAAATTCACCTACGGCGTTATGATGTACATTGATTTGAACCCTTGCGTGCTTTGGATGCGTGAGAATTGTCACCGTCAAATTAATGTGGTCTGAGAATAAACCAGTAGGCAAGTGCACATATCATGCACCGGATGGATAATGAATTATGAACCGAGCAGGAGGTAATGAACTGCAGGAAAATTAAGTAATAAGCATTGGATTAAAACTCATGTTTACAAACCATATAGTTTATGTATATTGATGGTATACAAAATTAACTAGAGAGGAAAAACATTATCAGCGATGATTACTAGAGCGCGCGAAGCCTATCATATCATATCATGCATCGGCAGGAAAAATGAATTATACAGAGATCAAGCTAAGCACATGAGTAACAGATCCATCCTTTGGTCTCATCATGGTGACATTGGCATGCATGATATACAAGGAATCGAAATTTCCTCGATCTCTTGCAATTAATAAGACAGCAGCAGATGTAGTAGCAAGCTCAATCGTGTGTAGGTTGGATGAATCAACTAAGCGGTGAGCTCCTCCTCCTTGTGCGTCTCGATGACGAGGTCGGAGGTTGGGTAGGCGGCGCAGGTGAGCACCCATCCGGAGGCGACCTGGTCGTCGTCGAGGAAGCTCTGGTCGGACTGGTCGACGGCGCCGGAGACGACCTTGCCGGCGCAGGAGGAGCAGGACCCGGCGCGGCACGAGTAGGGGAGGTCGATCCCCTCCTCCTCGGCCTGGTCGAGGATGTACACGTCGTCGGGCACCTGCAGCTCCACCTCGCCGTCGGGGGTGATGAGCTTCACGTTGTACGTCGCCTGCGCGCGCAGCCTGGCGCCGCGGGCCGTCTTAGTTGCGGCGGCGGGCAGCAGAGCGACGGTGGCCGGCGCCGGAGCCGGGGCGGCGCGCAGGGAGAAGGACGGCGCGCGGAGGCTGCTGAGGGCGGTGGCCATTATTGTTCTTCTGTGGTAGCTGCAGCAGCTGAACGGAAGGAAGAAGCTAGGCAATGGCTCGATGAATGAATGGGTGTACGTAGCTAGCTAGCAAGGGAATGAATGAATTGATGGAGGCCAGATAGATTTATCGCCAGAGAGGAGGGTGGGGGTGGGGTGCCACGTGGCGGCCGGCGAGTGGTCGGCTTATCTGAGCCGAGATCGCCGGGGCAAGGAGGATCACACGTTGCTCATCGTCGCGTGGAGCCACCGATCGATCCATGGGCGTGTGGAGGCCATACTCTCAGATCGCAACATGCTCTGCATCGATCATCAAGATGCTTGGCTATATTCCTTTGTGTTTTTTTGGTGGCCGTTGGTGCTCTGAGCAGCAATGCGTTACTGTCCACACGTTATACTGGGTAGCGTTGGGTTTGGCCGGATCGAGGTTTAAAGGTCACGGGATCCCTGCGATGCAGAGGCCACTAGCTTTGCTTGCAATTAAATCTCGAACCTTTCCAGCCTTAGAATTACTCATAGAAGGCCAGTCTGTGGTAGAGCTCCAAGACACACATCTAAAGTCACCTTCACGGCATTGTTTTTTCTTTTTTTGGGGACACACAAAGCTGTATATATGGACACTCATCGATTCATCAAGAGCATTTAACCAAAAGTTAGTGTTTTTTGGGGCCGGTAAAAAAACGCCCACTTCTCCGTTCATGGGCTTTTAGTACTGGCATTGACGTCATCATCCTCCCAAAAGGTCGCCCAGGCGCCCAGCCCACTACCCGGCCTGTCAGTTTGAAGCCCACGACGGTGCAATATGAACGTGGTTGCCATTTTGCTGCTGGTCGGGTCAAATGGTCAATGACAACGAGAAGGGAAGGGGGAATATGCCACGGCATTGGAGGATCCTGATCTCTCTCTCACGCGCAGAAGAAACCAACAACGCGTTCTGTATGCGATGGATGCAATGTCGTCGTCCTTGTAACATTGTTTGACTTCATTTTAATTAGTTAATTTGTAGCTACCTGCTGCATGCTACCAACTGCTACCAGAAAAGAGGGTATCAGTACCGGTTGGCATGCAATGGTTTTAGTACCCGTTTTCTAACCGGTAAATATTTGAGACTAAAGTGATGATCGTTTAGTACCGGTCGGTACTAAACGGGACATTTTAAACGGGACATTTTAGTACCGGTTGTAAAACTAGGTACTAAACGGGACATTTTAGTACCGGTGCAAAACACAGACCGGTACTAAACTGATTTTGAGCATTAAAAAAAAGTTTGATTTCATGTCTCTCATCCCTCTCTCTCCTCTCAGTTTTCCTTTCCCTCTCTCTTCTCAGTTCTTCTGTGTTCTTGAAGAATAGAAGAACAGAGAGTTGGAGAGGGAAATTAAACAAGAAGAAAAAGAAGGGATGAGAACCCATACAAGCTAGATCACACAGATTCAATCTAAAATTACAAACATTCAAAGAGATTCAATCCAAGATTACATTCACATGAATACAAATTTGGAGATTAAGAACATTCACAAAGAAAAAAAAAGGAAAACTGAGAGGAGAGAGCTTGCTCCCCTGCGCACGCACCCGCGCCTCGCCGCGGCCGCCTGCTCCCCGGCGCGTGCGTGCCCGCGCCGCCGCGGCAGCCTGCTCCCCGACGCGCGCGCCCGCGCCGCGGCGGCAGCTTGCTCCCGACGCGCGCACCCGCGCCGCCGCGGCCGCCTGCTCCCCGGCGCGCGAGCCCGCGCCCGCGGGCTCCCGCATCACCGCCCGCGCATCTCGATCTGCAAAGGGAGGGAGAGAGCAGGTTAGAGATAAGGAAGAAGAAGAGAAGAAGAGAAGGAGATAAGATTTGTAGGAGAAAAGAGAAGAAGAGATAAAAGAGGAGAGAGGGAAGGGGCTGCCGGTTGCCGCATGTGAGAGTCAGTTTGCATTTTTGGGTGAAGATTGGTACCGGGCTGAGGTTTCAGCCGGTACTAAATTGCCTCAGTGTAATTTAGTACCGGCTAGAAATACCACCGGTACTAAAAAGTCATTAGGTTGTTGTTTCTCGATGTCTGAGGTGTCATTTAGTACCGGCTGGTATCCTCAGCCGGTACTAAAGTGCATTTCGGAGCACTATTTTAACAAACTGGTACTAAATTCGTCCTTTAATACCGATTATAGCACAACCGAAACTAATGTACTAGGGACCAAAGGTCCCTTTTCTAGTAGTGAACCAATTGCATGCTTTTCGTGCATTCGACACAAAAGAAGGCGAGAAAAAAAATAATGTCAAGGTCGGTCTGGTTTTCATTCCCCAATTACCCAATTTAAGAGAGGGTATATATGTAGCTTCCATTTTGTTTTCTGGTGAAAGATCGAGAGCCTGGTCATCATCCTACCCTACTGCTATGAAGGCTTGTTCGGACTGGCAAGATGTCCTCACTTCATCTAGTGAACGATGACAGTGTATCTATTGCTACTGTGCTACCATGCTATACCGAAACATCGCTAATATTTCACTGAAAAAAAGTTCTAAGATGGATAAAGCACAATTATTGTACAAATGAATATATGAATAATTTTCAACATATTGCACAATTACATATGCATTGAGGACAGCAAGGCATTTGTATATATTGCTCAATTACAGCACAAGTTATCATTGAGGAATAGAGACAGATCGAAAAGAGAAATGAACATATGAAACTGGTGTAACCATTCATGTGTGAATCTACAACCCGCTACTATCCACATGCATATTTCCTCTCTTTTTTTTCTCATTCGACATTCTATAAGTTTTCATAACATACTGTATACTAGAGGCACCTGGATACGAGTAAAATTGTACGTAGCCAAAAATCATCCTCTGTTTATTTGAAGAAGAGAGGGGAAAGAGATTCTCCAAAAATCCTCTGTTTATTTGAAGAGAGGGAAAAGAAATTCTCCAAAAATCCTCTGTTTATTTGAGGAGAGGAGTTTCCCCTCTCTCGCCATCTTAAAAAAACAATGTGAATTATTATTTGCCTACGGTTTTGAAATGTGCACTTTGTTTCTCTAAACACATTACACATGCAGACAATAAACACACACATCATCACAGTACAGACCCATGCATGTATTCACAATTATAAACGTCTATGGGAGACTAGATCGACAAAATAACGTTGAGGCTTACAGAGTTGGCTCCGGTGTCCTCACTATATATAATGGAGATGGAGATTTTTCACATGCACGAAAAAAAATTCAAAACCTAGATGTCACATCCCATCCCGCTCACCATCTATCCAAGCAATGCACGCTTGGTTCTATGCAGTTATTAGTGGCTGGCGGCAGGTAGATTTTTGTTTGAGGTGAAAGGTATCACAAGGCCGATTGTGGGAAAACCTACAGGACCTCACATTATTACCATATGTCGTCTTGGATTTATGGATCTGTCAGTTTCATCAGCTGCTTCATGGATGCCTATTGCCTAGTCCAACTCAAACCGCAGGTGTCAAAGCCGGCCGGGACAGCATATATTATGCCAGTCCAATGATGGGTCCATCAGATCGATCACTGAGAGATGATAAGTATATGTGGCATCACTCATCATATGGATGGATGCCTTCCTGATGAGGATACTTCGTTTTCAGTTTTCCATCTGTCGCACGTACACATAAGACAGAGGTACTGTATCTTTTAATTTTGCTACCTCTCCCCTCTCTCATCTATTGCAGTTGAGATCGAGGAGGTGTTAGCTGCTTTTTACCATATATCATGTTCCCTCTTCCACAAGCAAATGGTCGATCACTAATTTGTTTCAAAATAAAGGAATAAGCAAAAAAAAGTGTTGTTTGTGACTATGAACATCTTTTAATTAATGAAAAAAGTAGAGGGAAAAGGCGCAAGTCATTTTCCCTAACGCTTTCTCGATCCCAAATACAATGATTGTCATGCAAATGAGAGGCTGAGGAAGTGCCAAATACATTGCCTAGCTCCTGGACAAGAAATAAAATGTGTGGAAGGAGAGAAAAAAAAACCATACTGGCCTGCTCTCTTGGCTAAAGTTTTGTTCCCACGCACATGTCTCAAGCAAGCTACGTCCTTTAATTCTATTAGAAGATAACGTGTACATACACATACAACGTTACCTGATACTCCCTCCGTTCTCGAATATACGTCGTTTAAGACAAGCAAATTAGTTTATTTTTAAAGTAAATGGCTTGTTCTAAACGACATATATTTAAAGATGGAGAGAGTCTTTCTCTTCAGAGACAGGCCCATGTATATTTTACAAGCAATATGGTAGTACGGCAGCAATATCATATATCAATGCTTATCTCCTGACTTGAGACATTAGCAACTGATTCTATATTTAAAAGCTAGCGTCTAATAAATAAAGAAACAACTAGGCAAACAGAGAGAGAGCAAACAGCCGAGAACTTTCCCGAGAACAAATTAAATTAAAAGAAACTTTATACATGACGTGAAGATTGCTCCAACAAAGACAAACACCAGCCGACGGAAATGGTCTCAGTCAAACCGTGCATGCTCGAACTAGTATTATTTAAGTGACATTTATTCATGTTCTCTAATTAGTATTATTAGCATCGGTTAAAAAAAGAAAAAGAAAAACGGGTTGGGAATGGGAATTTATTATCTGCATTTTAAAGGGTTGCAAAATAGATGTAATGTTTCCAGGAATGCGACGGTACCATATATGCTGCCAGCCTGCCGCACAGCATGTATATATTCCAAGGAATATTCCTGCATGCTCATCTTAGCGGTTATTACTTGATAAACAAATAATAATCTCCAATGCAGTAAGGGTCAAATAAAGCACTTAAGAATTGGCTCCATGCATGCATTTCCGTACTTGTTGTATTATTGGATTTATTAATCATTTTAACTTTGCTTATAAGCAACTCAATTCGTGCTTTGCCTTTTTCTCTTTTCTCCTTGTCCTGGCCCTGTTGTCAGTCAGGAGAGATGCCGACGTCTGGTGATGCGTGCCCGTTGATTCTTCAATTCTCCCTTTTGATAAGACGCTAGACACTTGTACATTATGGCAGTCCCAACCTTCCAACTAGGATAGTTTCTATAGCATTAACTAGATGGCCACGTAGGACTTTTAGCTTATGTGGCACTGTATTAAATAAGAAAGAGAGTAGAGAGAGGAAGAAACTGGGTCTTGCATGAGACCCAATGTCTACACGAGAACCTATGCACTAGACACTACCAAACTTTGCATTGGGGAGATGATGGTTTCTTCATGATAGATAAAAAGTTAATATGATTGGTAGAGAGGAGAGATGATGCATTTATTAACAATCCACATCAAGAATCATGGGTTGTGGAGTGTAGTTTCTATAGTGATTTCTTGCTTATGTGGCGACATGGAAACTACCCGTAGACTCTATGGGTTGGGACTGCCCTTAGGCCATCCAAGACAATTGCCCATCTGTACAGGAAAATTAAATCTCGTCTAATTATACGCATGTTTACTAGGTTCACATTTATCTTACTTTTTTTAAAAGATGATGCCGATTCCTTAGCAATCGGTACGTGTTTATCATATTTACCATAACTTTTTTTTTGTAATAACATGATGATTTATTTCGTTGACGAACGGAGGAAATACTACCGATTTTTATTTGCTTTGCTGAGTTACAGCTATTTGCATGGTCCCGATAAGTATGTCCGCTAGCTGATAAGAGCTGAGATCAAGTTACGAGTGAATAATTAATTTGCTGTGGGAGCGAAAGAGACTTTTTTTTGCTTTTGTTCTATTATTGTGCTTGAGTATGGTTTTGTCACGCAAGAATCTATCGCTGATTGTTTGGTGTCGTGTCTGGCTGATCGATCTCTTGTTGACATGCACTACTCGATCTACCATGCATGCATGCATATAAACTGTACATCAGCGAGTAGTATATTTTTTTAATTATAATATATGTCGATGATGGCGCTTATCTAGTACCAGTATAGTAATATCTGCTTCGTTTTTACGTTTTTAGATATACTCCCTCCGGTTTAGTAAAAAAAGTCGTTTAGGACAGCGACATGGTCTCCAAAGTATAACTTTGACTTCTTATTTTTATAAAGATATCTATTAAAAACTAACATATGTATACTTTTATGAAAGTATTTTGCAAGACAAATCTATTCATGTAGTTTTCACATTTCCAAACTCAACGACTTAAAAGTTATTCACGATTTATATTCCCAATGTTTGACTCAAATCTTGTCCAAAACGACTTCCTTTACCGAACCGGAGGGAGTATGATGTTTAGGATAAATAATTACTTTATTTTTAGACTGATTATTAATTTGTCCTAAACGCCAAGTAGCATTAGGCCAGTCTCAGTGGAAGTTTCATGGACATTAAATAGGCTGTCATGTTACTATTTTTGATGATGTGGCGGTGTATTAATGAAGAGAGATGAAATGAGTTTCATGGTGACGAAACCTTCTCTACACAGTTACCTAGACATGTTGTGTCTTGCATGTAGCCTAGGGAACAAAAAGAGATGAAACTTTGTATTGAGAGAGCGTGTTTCATCATAGTTTCAAACATCCTTTAGATGATGTGTCACTCTAGGTAATTATGTCCATAAAACTCCCACTGAGACTGGCCTTAGCTTGTATATGGTTTTAGTTGTGGTGAAGTTATGCATAGGGGGGACGATATGCCCGATCGGTGAACAAGACGAGAGCATATGTATGGCCCATATGATTGGGCAAGATTGCAAGAGCGACAGAGTAGATAAATCGAGATGAATCGATAAAAAAAAAGAAAAAGTTTGGTAAAATTGTGTTCCAATAGAATAGCTATCTTCCTCGGCTCAGTTTCTCGCTCTGTGTCGCCTCCCCTTCGCTAGGCATATTTGTCGAGCTCGTCCGACTTGCCATCTCCTCCCTCCGGCGTGATTCATGCACCACTTCTCCTCTTGCGCGCCCTCCCACCCTGGCAATCCCACGCCTACGCCGCCCCCGCCTCATCTCGCCCAGCAGGCGGAGGCGGATGGGACACCGATCGACATGGGCTTCTTCACCGACGCTTACGGCCTCTTTTGTATCTCCCTCGTCACCAAGCTCCTCGGTCGTATCTACTACATTCGTCGACGGCTCACCCTAACCCCGGCAGCCTGCCGCCCAACGTCTCCGTGGCGACTACCCGCTCTCCGTCGCCATCATGTCCGAGTAAGCCAACAAGAATACTCACGGCGGGAGGCCATACGGGCAAGGAAAAGAGTAGGGTGAGGGGTGCAATGGGTTCGCTGTGGCTTGGGAGAACAACAGCCGCGAGGAATTGGCCAACAACTCACCACCAACAGTGAATTTTATCGACGTCCTCCTTATGTCATGACCTCTTCTCTAGCTCCATCCTCTCCCCAGCGAGCGAGCGAGCGGCGAGGGAGGCGCAGGGGCGGGGAGGAACAGGCGGCGCAGGGGAGGACATGGCGACCTCGATGAGAAACGGGAGTCGAGGAGGGACGAGTGACAAGGAGCACAGAAGAAGAAGATATGATGTCTGATATGCCCCCACATATGACATGTGGACCCACTGAGAATTGTAGAGATTTGATGAGTAGAAAATGAGAGTCTGTTGGGAAGAGCAACTCATTGTAGAGAGGGTGTCTTTACCAAGTCAAATAAAGAGTGAAATTTAGAAAGTCTTTTGGAGTTGCTCTAACACGTTAGATAGGCAACATCACATGACGATGCATGATTTGAGTAGCTAGCTGGTAGGGGTGTGACTTAAGGGGATAAAGTTAGATTGGTAATGTATATGCTTAGCATTGCTAAATCATCAAAGCGATACCCGCAAAAAAAAAAAAACATCAAAGCGATGTGTGATAAGTACTTTTAAACAGCTAGTATGTTGCTTGTCATACGTACATTACATACGCATGATTGTTTGCTTTTGCTTGCTGGTTTGTTCCAAGAGGTCCATCTATGATTGCTACTAAGCCTCCTTTGCGAGAGAGACACGAGACGTTGTAAACTTAACGCCATGGGATTAGTTGGTTTGTGTCGCAAAACAAACAGAGGGTTAGATAAGAAAAGGGGATAGATGGTGACACAATGTATTTTTCTTTGCTTTGACAATGCTGTAAAAAAAATCTACGTATCCTGATCCTGATAAAAAGGAGATATAGTTGCAAGTTGTCAGCCATAACACGAGGTATGAACGAAGGCGATGGTGTAATCTGGACTAGTCATCAGAAATAAATTTCCCTGACATCATCAAAATACAATGCACACATAGATAGAGAGGGGACCCATTGTTTGTCAAAGTACTAGCAGGACAAGCACTTCGAATATGACTATGAAATGTCAACCGTCTCATGTGGTTTAATAGATGGCAGTAGTAACGCCCGTTCGAAAGTGGATTATTGGTCCCATACATTTTTTTTTTCGAAAGACGGACCCATCCGATTGATATACTTACTCAATCACTATGCCCAGAAATACTAAGGGAGTATTCGATCCAAATATAGCTTATGATACAATAGACATTGTTAGCTTATTATCTTTTGATTTGAAGCGTATAAACAGTTTAATTCATCTAAATTTCGACCAAACCAATGGACCTCACTATATTCTGCTTGCTTATTTGAATTTATTAGATTTATTTTTCCCTGACAGGATACTATTTTGAGTAATACGAGCAGAAAATGCGATAGCTAGCTGACGCGGCACCAACCAGCCAGGCTAATCCAGCCCAACCAACCAGGAAGGAGGAAGGATGAGCAGCAGCCTGGTCTAGTCTAGTCGGTGGTGAGGCCACCACACCTGACCGCGTCGGCGCACGCTCTCCATTTACTCTTATTTATTATTTTGTTTTTGTTGCATATATAATAGTATAATATAAATAATAAATATGCACCCTTCAGAAAGCAGCAGAAGAGAAATCTCAAGGAAAAGGGAATACTCGTACTAGAAGATAGTTGTGCGCGGGGCCCGCCCAAGCACGAAGGATAGGTGGGCCCACCAGCGGCGACAAAAGAGGAAGAGGGTAGCAGCAAGTATATTTCAATTTCTTAGAAATTGCTTTGTTGGTTTCGTTCCATATTCCACCACTCGTCAGGAGTCGGGTACTCCTCAGGTCAGCCGTGGCGTCTTGTACCTTCTTCCTCTTCTCCGGCGGTTCTAGACTTGCTCAATTTGCTTCCGCTTTCGCCGGCCGCGGAGGATTAATTCAAGCGCCGCCAATTCAATTGCAACTTGCAACAGCTCGCCGCGCACGCAACCGCCTACAGTTCCATTCCAATTCCAACTCCAGCGCGCCGCGGAGGAGGAAGACTGCAAGAGGGCTCGATCGATTCCGGTTGCAGCGGTAAGGTAAGAAGCCAACGCCGCTTCCGCCATGGCCTCCACCTCCACTGCTATGGCGGGGGAGAGATGAACTGTGTGCCATTGGATTCCTTCCTTCCGTACAGTCGTGTGAGGGCGTGAGCCTCAATTTCCTCCTTGTCGTGTTGCCTCGCCTCGTTAATTTTCCCCCAAAACAAACAACAACAAAGAGCTGCTGCTGCTGGCCTGGGCCACCTCCTTTCCTTTTCGATTTCCCCCTTTTTTTTAATTTATTTAATTTTCTGTTCCTAAACTAGATACTCCTACTATTTGGATCTTGTTTTTCCCTTTCGATTGGGGCGTGTGCTGGCTAGCTGGCCCTTGTTCCACCTCCCTTTGCTTGGGTTGTTGCTTCGATTTGGATTCATCGCCCTTGCTGCTGCTGCTGCTTCCGATTTCAATCTAGAGCCGGTTGCTCTCCTCTCCTCATCAAAGGGGTTCTGGCCGATCGCCTGCTCTGCTCTGCTCTGCTTGCTAAGCAATCGATCCCCCTCCAACTTCTTCTTCTTCCCTGCTCTGCGCAGTCCAATTTGCTTTGTTTGTTCAACCAACTCTGCTTTTGTTGGTTTTCGTTTGACCAAGTCCGTTGGTGCTGTCGCCAGGTCAACCAAGGGCATCCCATCCGCCCAGCCTGGCTCTGAGCGCCGCGCGGATTCCGCGGAACCCCAACCAAGGGGAAGGAGCATCTGCAGCAAGCAACTCTGCAAGGGCATGTGACGCCGCCGCCTGCCTTCGTCGCCGCAGGCAATGTGCTCCGACATGGATCAGCACCACCACCACGCAACCAGGTAATGTCTGCTCTTCCTTCCCTTGGATTCGGATCACAGCAAACCAATGCTTAACTTATACGTACTAGTATGTATCAGCAGCCTCCCTCCTCTGGATTGTAGCCCATTCACATTAACTAATCCAGTCTTGTGCCTCCCTTCAATGTTTGACTCTGCTCCTGCGCTCCTGCTTCTGGACATCTTGTACAATACTCTCCCCTAGCTTGGCCTGCTAATTTTACCGACACTAGTATGCATGTTACAGCATGAATATGCATCGATCTCTTCAACATAATCACTCCCCTTTTCTGTAATCCAGCGTTGCACGAAACTAGTTACCTTATCTACGATAAACAGCAAAGGCATAAACACAGCTTGTTGTTAATTTGCCAACTAGATAAGCCTGCAGTACTAGAGCTTTAGTTTCGGACAACAAAGTATATAGTAGAGATACTGATCATTCATGTTCATTATTTTTGCCCAGCAGGGAGGCTGCAGCGGATGTTTTATATGCTAACGGTGACCATCGCAGTCTGCATGCTGCACATAATCACGTACAGAACTGGCCTGGGGATACCAATAATAGCCATATAAATCAATCGTCCACAGACGACAACTTCTCATCCAATGCTTCATGGCACAGAAATGGCGGTATGGGCCGCCATCCATCTGCTTCTTCTGTCGACGATCGCTCTGTCAAGTCTGGCGATGATTCTGATGGAGCCGAGAGTACCAATGGCACCAAAAGCAGCGATACAGAGATTTCACGCCTACTAAATGATACCATCTGGATACCACCTGAAGCGGCAGATAAGGAGGATGAGGTCGAGAGTTTTGACGATGACGATGATTACAGCGACGGGATCAGTGGGGCCACTCGAGTTTCCCATCCCCTGGTAAGGAACATGATGCCAGCCCGAACAATCCAAGGGAGGAGCGAGAAAAGGCGATGCTAGAGGCTATGAATGGCCAGCTCAAAATACTCGTAAGCCGCTTCCTGGCATCTGCTGGTATCTCTTCTTCCAAGGGAGAGGGTGGCGACAGTTGTGGCTTGACATTGTCACCTCACTATCATGGGAAGCGGGCGCTACTTATTAAACCTGATGGTACCATGGGAAAAGGACATGGACCCTGGATCTTACATCAAGGTCAAATGCATAGCATCTGGTACTCGCCGGCAAAGGTGAGTGCAATTTTCAGCTAACCATTTATTTTCAGACAAATGGAATTTCTGTTTTGTCTCAACCTTCAAACTGCATCCCTTCACCTGGCGATGTATTGGTTGCAGTGAGGTGATCAAGGGGTTAGTCTTCAAGAAGAATGCTGCTCATAAGCACATGCCGACCAGTTGCCACAGTCCTAGGCCTACTACTTCTCAAAGGAGTCCTTGGACATTCTGATGTCGGTTTGTCATCATTTAATTCAATGGATCAGGTTGGGCTTCATATATCTATATGCATGGAAATAGTAAATTTTGTTCTTTATTGTTGTGTTGAGTGATAATTTTTTCTATTTTCTATGCCTTCAACAATTATAGGAAAAGGACGTTCTGGAGAGAGCTATTGGTAAAATGATGGAGATGTGCAGTCCTAATGTTGTTATGGTTGAGAAAACTGTTTCACGAAACATACAAGAACTCCTTCTGAAAGAAGGCGTCACTCTAATTCTTGATATGAAGCTCCACCGGCTACAGAGAATTGCACGTTGTACGGGTTCTCCCATAATCTCATTTTCAGAAGTTTTAGACAAACCAAAGCTGAAGCAATGTGACTACTTCCACATTGAGAAGTTTGCTGAGGAGCATAACACCACCAGTGAGAGTGGAAAGATGCCATCTAAAACATTGATGTTCTTGGAAGGTTTTCCATGTCCATTGGGTTGCACGGTATGCATAGTTTGCACTCATCTTATACTGAATGCAACCTATTCCATGTGCACCGATAACATTCAATTGATTAAATAGCAAGTGCCAAACTGATTAGTATTTTACACCTTTTGCATAAATATTTAAAATAACAATGGTTTCTTTCTCATTCAGATATTGCTCAAGGAGCAAATAGCGAAGAATTGAAGAAAGTCAAGCAAGTCATGCACTTTACAGTCTTTGCAGCATATCACTTGATCCTTGAAACTTCTTTTTTCGAAGATCAAAGGGTTTTTCCTAAATGAATAAAAATATGCCAAAAGAAAATTCTGTTAGTCTATGGAAGGCCTATCAACAGTCTGCTTTTGATCTAGCTGCTCTTGGTGGTGCTATCCCTAGCTTTCCTTCACATGATGACTCTCCAGCACTTAGATTGTTTCATGCCACTTCTAATAGCTATGTTGATGTGAACAAAACTTTGAGATCTCCAAGAAATGTAGATGCACTGAGTTCAATAACCAGCAGCTCTGCAAATGATCTTCAAGAAGGTGTGAGCATCCGGTATGACTCAAGTCCATCAGGTATGACTAATTCTGAGAGGATAGCGTCAGCAGTCCCAGGACCGTTGAGGAAATTGTTTGCGGACAATTTATGTCACCAAATTTATTTACCTGTTACCTCATTGCAAGAGACAAATGATAAACAGAAAGAAGTCAGTGTTCAATCCAGTCAAGAAACTCTTAGTAATGGTTTTCATAGGCCAAGGTGGAAGAGTCTGCGGTTTCCAGTGAAAATAGGGAGTCCACAAATGGTACCCAGAAACAAGAGATTACTCAAGCAATCATGCAAACAGGTTCCTGTGCAAGTGATAAAAGTGCAGAATCACCTGTTACGACAGAAAATGGAGCACATAGTGGCACCGCTATCATTATCAAAGAGAAAGATGTTGATGACGATCAAGCTGATGAGGCACTCGATTCTCACAGCATACTGATTTTAATGTCTAGCCAGTGCACGGAAAAGCAGATTATTTGTGAGCAAAGCCATTTAACACGTATAAAATACTATGGGAATTTTGATGTATCATTGGGGCGGTATTTGCAAGACATTTTGCAGAATCAGGTAACACTATTTTCTTTGCCTTTCTTTCAGCATTTGCTCTTACTTATGTAAAATAGCCATATTTTGCATTAGTAATACAACATGATTGGTTTATGATGAAGACTCAGCTTGTTAATGTTTTGTTCTAGCAGAAACTGAGCTGCTCCTCATGCGGAGAGCCTCCAGAATCTCACATGTACTCCTACACTCATCGAAATGGAAATTTAACTGTGCTAGTGAAGCGGCTCGTGCCTGAACACCATTTGCCTGGTGAATCTGAAGGAAAAATATGGATGTGGACTAGGTGCTCAAGATGTGATCATGAACATGGGGTATCCAAATCAACTCCAAGAGTATTAATATCAGCTGAAGCACGCAATCTCTCATTTGGGAAGTTCCTGGAACTTAGTTTTTCAAGCCACTCTGCAGCCAGAAGGTTATCCATATGTGGACATCTGGTGAACAGGGATTGTTTGCGCTTTTTGGGTATGCTACGCAAATTTTATTTTACAAATACAAATGTTTCAAATAGAACTCCTTGCTACCCTTTAGGTTATAGTATGCCATTGCATTGAAAACTATGGTTTTCCGTTTTGGTGATGGATACTTTCTGTTTTTGTACTGATTTTTTTTTTTTTTCAGGTTGGGCTCTAGAGTTGCTATGTTCCGGTACTCATCTGTTAAAATTTACACTACCTGCAAACCACAACCCACTCTTCAGTTCGTCAACCCCATCAAACAGGACTGGTTTGAAGGACAAAGGAGACATGTATGGCTTATTCTCTTTACTCGTTTGTTAATTATCTTCAGTTCATGTACTGTGGTGTCTAATTTTTATACTGCATCCTTCAAGGTTCATGCTAGAGGTATGACACTTTATTCTAAGGTTGCGACCTTTCTACAAAAGTTGAAGAATGAACATCCTGATGCGATAACTGTTGCAATCAATTGTGGCCTCTCACTCCCTGTTAAGGACTTTACTGAACTTGAAGAGTTGTGGATGAAAGAAAAGGCTAACTTTGAGGTAGGTGTCAAAGTTCCTAATAACTTGTTCTGTTCATTATTGTTT